>VWPW01010020.1:0-105762 GCA_013389825.1 Crypturellus undulatus
GTTTGTTACTGTCAATGACTAAATACACAGCCTGGCGTAAGAGAGTTAGCCCTTGTGCAGTGTGCAGTTTTCCAATCATTTATGTTTTACAGGAAAATGACTTTTGTGGTTGTTGTTTTACACTGTTCTTATTCATATAGAAATTATGGCATTTTTTTTTTTTTTTAAACAGAAGGTTTCTCTACCTCGGTTAAGATTTCAACGCAACAGATAGAATGGCCTTTAAGAAAAAAAATAAACCTTTCTTCAGCTTCAATAAGAAGGGCACTTGCAATTAGATGCTACAGGAGGCAGCCCATTGTCCCCATCACTGCAGCTCCTCCGCAGAACTTGCTCCCTGATGTTTATGTGGAAGAAACAAAAGCAGGAAACAGACATGGTGCAGATGTGCCAGGGCTAAAAAGCTGACCCGTGTGTCACCCCGCCCCCCTTACCCAGATCCATGCTTTTCGAGGCTTTCAGATTAATTGATTCGGACTGCTTGGCTGGTGTCAGAGATCTGAAGTTGATGTGCTGATCTGCTAAATACACTGCTGAATTTATGATAGGGCTGCAAGAGGAAAAAAAAGCACAAAAACATGTAAAATATTTAGGCACCAGCTCAAAACATAAGTGAACTAATTAAAACATGCACAGTGTACATGTGCTTCCTCCTACAGTTGTTAGCAGCCATGCATTTTAAAATCCGTCATTGATCCTCAAGTTTCTTTTGTGAGATTTAACACCTCTAGTCACTTGTTTTTCATTACATATGCAAATACAAATTCCTAGTGATAATTGCTGCTTTTACGCAATTAATATTTTATTTAGCAGAAGAAAAGAGGAGCATACTCGGTGCCTGCAATTTGCTTTTTGTCTATCGCTAGTGCCATTTAACCATTGTATCTCCAAATAACATGATGCAAAAGGTTGAAGAAAATACAGCCAAGGCCCCTGTTTAGGCAAAGGCCTTAAACATTTCAAAATTCCTCAAGTAAAACTCAAAATAACTTTCACCAGTGATGAGTCAAAACATCTCATTTCACTGCATCTGAAATCTTCCGTCCCTATCAAATTAGAAATACACATTATCTTAGAAATATTCTAAAAAAGTCAGCTTCAAAATTAACAACTTTTTTTTAGAGCTCTTCTATCAGAAGCTTTTACTGTGTCAAAACATTCCCTCTCTCCCCCCATTCTTTTTTGCTGAAATGCAGATTCAGTGAAGTCAGTGCAACTTCCTCCAGCAATTCAATTTCAGAGCTTAAGATCCAAATAGAAAACCAATACAGCTCTGGAAAAAAGCCAGGGTAGGAAGGAAGGTCTATAAATTCATCATCATGTTAATATCATTATCATTTAAGAGAATGTTTCTGCTCAGATTCTTGCAAATAATAGCAGTTGCATATTTAGTGCAGTTGCATTACTCTGCATTGGGTTTGGCTTCATTATATGTAGCTAATGGAGACACCAGAAATTATGAAAATAGTCCAGTGAAACTGGTGCCTGTACTTAAAAAGGAAACAATTACAAAATTCCTCAATGTGTAAAGAACTTCAGGAACAGTTAATAAAGCAAGATATACCCAACTGTTGATACCATTTGCAATGAGGCATTTCAAGGATAGCTTTTAATCACAGTTGCACACAAGCCATCTAGTCTGGCTAAGGCCTAACTGAAGAGTAGGCTCCCTGATTTCATTGCAATGAAACAGTTATATGACTATCACAATTGCAGATCTACACAAAATGGGTAAACAGTGTTCCACACTGAATTTTGAGCATTACCAGTGGAGGAGGCTGGAATAAATGCTATTTTGACTTCTACTCTACACTACTCCAGTGAAATCCATGCCACCACCCAAAGTGTATGCCAGGATCAACTTGACATGCTTACAGCTTTTCTGCACTTCTTCTAAACTTCCACATTGAATAAAGCAAATTATAATTTGCAGCTGCTGTCAGACATAGCAGTCTTTGGAAAAAAAAAGAAATTAAAATCTTAAAAAAAAAATCTCTTAAAATCTCTGAAAAAATCTTACCTAGCTGCTATTTTTTTTCCAGACAAGTTCATTTAAACTTACTGTAACTTCATCTAATTTCTGTGTTGACAATGAGCAAAAAAAGATTCAGTTTGCTACAAACTGAATTTGATTAGGACCATTAAATCATGGAAAGCTCTGGACACTACATCTGCTCATAGCATTCACTAGTGTAGTTTAATTCATTACTTTTAAAGAAAAATTTGGATTATGTTTTAGGGATTCTGTTGTTCTAGGTGTTGTGATCCATGCAGCATGGACAGGAAGCCCAGAGCAGCTTAAGATCAAAAGAAATGAACCAAGAACTAAGTGTTAAAATAACTTTCCCTGGGTGCATTGAAGAATCATGCAGATGATGACACAGATTAAACAAAAGGAGTGATTTTCAATCAGACAAAACTACTACTACAATTACTAAAGAGCAATTAGGGCCACGGATAAAACAAACAGCCAAAGCCAAACCTGTGATTATTATAATCCTCACTGAGCAGATCCTCACTGGGGTGTGGGGGAAGAGGTGGAGGGATTTCGTTCTCACCGTTGCCTCGATCAGACATGGGCAGCTCTGAAACAAAAAAGGGGTTAAATAAGCTGGGGAAAGAAAGAAAAAGGGGGAAAAAAAACATTAAACCACTTCATTGATCGATGACTGGAAGGCCTCAAGCAATCCTGAAGTTAGCCACAGGTTATTCAAGTCCCTAAACTAGCTAAACTAGAATTAAAATCGCAACAAGCAGCAAATACACCCCTTGAGATCTCTCAAAGAGCTGATCTGCAGATTTGCATATGCAGAATTAAAGATAAATACACAGAAACTTTGTGCTTATAGTAAAGTTGAGTGCAAGGCCCCAGTTACCCTCCTCCATTTGACCTCTTGTATAACTGCAGCCTAACTGATCAGAGCCTCACGGCTTCACTCCTTCCACGGGAACATTTACCTCCTGTTATAAAGAGACTGTATTCCCAGCAAAGAGTTCTGGAGAAGAAACATTTCTGTTCTCCCAGAGCAGGAGCGAAAGCAGACAATTTCTGAATTAGAGTCTTCCCCTTCCTAATATTAAGGTAATTCCTTCTGACAAAAGACAGTCAGTTTATTCTGGAAAATTACTTTGGACTGAGAGAAATTTGAACTACTCGGTTAAACCAGGCTGGGGTTTACTAAGCAACAGCGCTTACATAACCGCATTTAATGGCACTGCTCTTGTAGGCCAGCTCATTACTGGGCCCTGCAGAGCCACCACGTAGACTAAAGGTCCAGTCTTACAAAATATCTGTGCGTTTCTCAATGTAGGGCACGTCTTCACCCCACTTGGATTGAAGAGGAAACGTGGATTCTTGATACTTCTCAGGTCAAAACGGCAGAACAGTGATTTAACAGTACTGACACATCCCTCTTCCACGTGCCCCAGCTCTTTTGTTGCACTGAACGCTGCTAGGGTTTCTTTTTCCTCTTTTTTTTTTTTTTTCTTCCCCTCTAAACAATTCTACATGAAAGCATTAATCTAACTTAAGAGGAAAAGAGTTTCCAGGGAGGGAGCAAGCCAGACACTGTGGGAGTAGTTAAAACTCCCTCTTTGACAAGGTGAAATAGAGGCAAAAAAAAAAGATGGGCTGATGTGGAAAGAAGTTCTAGTGGGAGCACGGGAAGCAGGGGTGTCAGTGGGATGCGGATGGGCTCTCTGGAGCCTAGATGAGCCTTGTGCAGCTCAAGGCTCTGCTTAGGATCACGCTCTTGGAGGCTGTGATTTAGGGATGGAAAAAGCTGGGAAATGGTTCAATAGAGCTGTAAGTGAATTGGAACGTGGGGTAAATCAAGAGACTAAAAAATTCTCTCATGCAAAAATATTCCAAACTGCCCCAAATAAGCTGACTGCAAAGCTCCGCAGCAGGATATTATGGGACTGGAAAGAAAATGTAGGTGGAATTCCAAGGTGCCTGCACGTGGCGGGCAGGGGAAACCCTTGCCTACGGGGACACAAATCGGACACTCGTGTCCCTCAGGAGCAGCGCCGAGGGGATGCTGCTGTGCCCCTCCTGAACACAGGCTCGGGGAAGCCAAAAGGCAGACAGACAAGGGCAGCAACTCCCCGGCAGCAACGGGCAAGGGCAGCAACGGGCGAGGAGGGAGGCACCGGCCCCGCGTTTGAGACCTCAGGAAATGATCCTGGCAGCTCCAGAGCGACCCCAGAACCGCTAACTCAATAAATGCACGCCCTGCATTTTCAGATATTAAACAGCCCTAGGAGGGTGAAGTTTACAGACTGTAAGGCACATGGAATGTTATGTTCTGAGCAAACCGTTCATTTTAAAATGCAATTAAAATTTAACTTCTTTTCCTACATTCACATCATCACACATGTATGAAATCATACAATCTCTAAACAGGGATTCTTGTATAACCACAAAGATTTGGCAATTTATGGTAGCAGAGATAGTTCATGATGATTCTACTGCTTAACTGTAGAGACAGCATCAATTTCCCTATACCCCTATATATTATACAGGGTTGTAAGAAATATGTAAGAATCTCTTAATGAAACACATTCTAGTAATCTTTCAGCACCAGAAACGTAAAGCTGCTGGCACTGAAGCATTATTTCTCAAAGAGGTTGTTCTAAAAAATGCTGTATCTGCGCAACAGCTTGGCAGCAAAGAAAGTGAGGACCCAAAGGTGGCAAGTATTATTCATGCAAAAATAGAGCAAACACTGCCATTTCAGCACTGGATCGGCCTCCCTGCCACCCCTTCCCCAGAAACTTTTTATTTAAATATCCACAGGCAAGACAAAATGTAATGTTTTGGCTACAACCACTCTTCCCCAGACATTAGCTTTTTTTGCTCATGTATAATAAAAAAAAGACACTTAAAACAGATAGCGATATTAGCAGGCCAAGCTGAGCGTATTTTTGCTGAGCTTTTAAGAGCTTTATTGGTAGGAGCACTGAATGATATTGGAAATAACTTATTGGAAAACATTAATTGGGAAAAGTGACATTTTATTAAGCCTAATTCAGTTCTTGTCATTAAATTCTTGCATGAGATCCAGTCTTAACAATAGAAGATTTTAACATCCAAGATATGGATAGAGCACCTTAAGAGTGCGCAATGGGAAACTGTTCCTGCTGTCATGAGAATTCCCACCTTATCTGCAGCTCCCTTGCAGACGAGGGTCCAGCCCATGCACAGTGCTTTGCACTCAGAGGTGCCCTGGGAGACTGAGGACTTGGCCAAAAACAACACCAAAAACGTTTTTTGAATGAATGATTGGCAGGGAGTTAAAAATTAGATCAATATTTCTACAATGTGCAGGACTATTGGAGGGCCAAAGTGCACTTCACCCAGCAGGTTTCAGATCAGAGCCCCGCTGCAGCTCTCCATCAACACCATTAAAGCTTCACTGATTCTATAACGCATCTTTTAGAGGACTCACAATGGTATCATTATCATTTTCCAGACGATTCCAAGGGGTGCCAAAAATGTCTTTGTTGTCCATCAACTCCAACTTCCCATCTGCTCCCAAGGCCGTGTTTAGGGATCCCAAGCCACTCCACAGCCCCTCAAAGGCCTCTCTTAGCAGCATCCTGAGCATCCTCTGCACACCTGACACCCATTTGCTTCTGAGAACTAAGTGGTTTCTTCTTCTCCTTTTTTTCCTCAGATGTTTCTCTACCTACATTCACCTAAATTTACTCAGGAAAACAAGAGAAATCCACAGCTTTTTGGATCCACATGATTTGTATTTACTGAACAGCCAAGAAAATAAGGCTGGACTCTGAATGTTCATTATTCTGTCCAGATCTTTCCTTTTTCACTTTCATGTATGAAAAAGTGCAATTTATTTTTATGTTTTGCATTGCTCTGTAGACTGAAGTCTGATGCCATAAATATCCTTGGCTGAAAGAAAACCTATNGTTTCTTCTCCTTTTTTCCTCTGATGTTTCTCTACCTACATTCACATAACTTTTACTCAGGAAAACTAGAGAAATCCACAGCTTTTTGGATCCACATGATTTGCATTTACTGAACAGCCAAGAAAATGAAGCTGGACTCTGAATGCTCATTATTCTGTCCAGATCTTTCCTTTTTCACTTTCATGTATGAAAAAGTGCAATTTATTTTTATGTTTTGCATTGCTCTGTAGACTGAAGTCTGATGCCATAAATATCCTTGGCTGAAAGAAAACCTATCAGGACACACACACACACACATTTATTGATCCTTCCTACAGTCCTTCAGACCAGTAGTTCTTAAATCCTTGGGGCAAAGGAGCCATTGCCACCCCCAAAACGTCTTGCTCACTATTATGCCTTCTCATCATAAACACAAACAAACAAACCCCCCAAAACTGTTTTATGAATTAACTGTAAACTACTCATCGTTGTGATATTGTGATGTTCTGGATCCTCTGTTCTCCCACAGATTTTATTGTGAGTTTTGAGTTACCTATTGCCAATCACTTGTACCGTGGCTCTGAGGACTGATTTGGATCTTTCTAAAGGCAGCATTTAAAGGTATTTCCTGCTCCGTGATGCTTTGGCAATGGCTGACTCTCCAGGACAAGCCAGCTCTGCCTTTCCTCCCTGTAACTCCAGAACTCAGTAGAAATTACACAGAAAATCTGCAGTTATTATCATGCATTATGCAGTTATTATTATTTTGATGTAAATGCAAATTATTAACACTTAAATTAAATGGAGGCTTCTCTGGAGTTTACAGACACAGTTTCTCAGTTGGCTTTGTGTAAAATCACTCCACACGGTCACAGTGACACTGTACAAAATCACATTTTACAGACCACCCAGAGTCCACAGGTGTCCAGGGGAGTGTATGGGGGGGAAACCCAAGCATAATTCAGCTAGAAATTTCTTTTTCCCTCAAGTCTTTTGAGTACGTGCTTCGCTTGAAGGACAAGAGCACATTCCCCCATTGACAGGGAGTAGCCAGGACAACCTCAAATTCTTAAAATTTGCAGGTAACTGGTACCTTGCTGAGCCAGGGGCAAGCAGGGCAGCTTGTGTGGTTTGCCAGCAGAAATGGAAGCCAAGAGGAAAATAAGTGGTCATAAGTGTTTCGACATATATATTAGCCTATTTAGGTTTCCTTCGTACAATGCCCTACAAGCCTGCCAATTTTTTAAATGATTAATCTATTTCTGATTAGCAAACTCAGGGAGTATTTCTAATCCTTGAACAAACTTTCTCACAAAGTCCAAAATAAGCTAGCACCAGTATAATGCTTTTGTATAAAATCATTTATCTTGTAACAACTAAGGACATAAATCTAGGAGTTTGATAACAAATCATTGTACTCATTAAAGATATATATAAAATAAACATTTTGACAACATATATTTTGCACTCATCATTTGTTTTTTATCCAACCTTACGTGTTGGGGCAGCGAGCTAGAAACTGTTACTTAAACTGGAATTTGTGCCAGGAATCTAATTCACAACTTCTGAGTCAGCTCTCCCACCCTCTCTAGATCTTCATGCCTCCAAGTAACATAGTGTGCACTTACTCTAATTAACTGCTTTTTTAGTTGCTGTAAATTTCAGATAAAAAAAAAAAAAAGCCATAACTCAGTCCTTTTAGCACAAAGGGAGACACACACTACCTTTCCGCCTGTCCTGAGGACTGCAGGTCACAAACTGCTGAAGAGCAGCATCGTGGCGCCGGGGAGCGATGGGACGGCTCCCCTCAAACGCCGATTTTTGAAAAGCTCCTGGGTCTGGCCGTTCCTAAGGAGAAAAAGCAGAGCCAGGTATTGTAACATAAATGGTGAATGTTCAACTACGCGCAGGAGCAGTCATCACTGCACTATTACCCACTGGACCTTCCTTTCCAATGAGAAAGGTGAAAGCCATCTTCAAAATGACTACAGGCTATTGCTGAGGAAGAAATGAAATAATAACTAGTCAGCCGCAACCATTAAGAATAACGCACAAAAATGAAGACTGTGTTTTTTTTCCTGACCCACAACTGGCTTCATCCAAATCCTCCATCTGGGAGGGCAGCTTGTGACACTGTCAACACAAGAACACGGGCAATGCCAATGGGATTTTTCTGGCAGCCAGCTGGTTCCCTTCGCTCCGAGACTGGGCGCATATGTTCTCGTGCTCACACAGCCGAGCAGCGCTGCGACGAAGGAGTTACACCAGCTCCCCAAAGCAGGGCTTCTGGCTAGCAGCTAAACCAGCTCCTGTCACACCTCTAGGCAGCTCTTCTTGGGAGAGCTCCCCCCTCACACACAGGCCACACCGCTTAATTTATTCTCCTGAGCAGTTGCTCTGAAAAGGGGAAAAAAAAAAGAAAAGAAAATCACAGTTTCTAAAACTGGGACAGACCCAAAAAGACGTTTCTGTACTTGTTATTCAGAGAAAACAGAAAACCCACACAGGAGAATATTATGGCTAGTATTCTGAATAACCTTTATAGTTTCTGTGGTTTTATATCTGTGTTTTTTTTGAAGGCATCTCCAACTGGCTTCTATTTTTAAAGCGCATTTTCATTATGCCAGCGAATGTTTACAATGTAAGTATATCATTCCTTAAATTGCATGCACAGTCACATCTATGGAAGAAATGCAGGCACAAGCCCATAGCACTCACTTGCACAGGGACGCAGGATGTTTAAGGCATTGGCAAGTGATGCCTGCAAACCGGTGCACAGAAATGGAGAACGGGACAAATCCTCCTTGCAATGGGCCTTGCAACCTCCTTAATAATAAATAATAATAGTTTGGGCTAAAAAACCAGCTAATCTCAGAACACAAACCAATTCTGAGAGTCTAATGGTGACAGTGGATGTAAGTCTAGTCTCAGGGGACAGGTGACACACGCGATGTTCTCCCCTCTCCTCCGTACAGTGCAAGTCCTTTGAAAAGGCTATTTTGAAGCTCTGCAACTAAGGGTCAGAGCAACAAACCCTGCGCACAGTTCCTGTTGATGCTTCTTCTCTCTACTTTGAATTCTTCATGTTCCTTAGGATTCCTTGTGCCAGGAGACCAAGTGCGCTGCTCTCTCAGGTGCACTGTTGGCTACATCAGGCCTTGCAGCGGCAAAACTACTACTAAATTAAAGCCTCCCAGCCAGTCGGATAGGGAGCCTTGAATTAACAACAACAACAAATCTGCTTTCCCAGCTCTTTGATAAATGACACAATCGATATCCCAACAGCTGATCAGTAACTGGCATAATTAGAGTATTCAGCTTATAAAACTGTCATGCAAGAGCTCCATTAGTGTCCCGACCAATAAAAACAATAATGCATTTCTAAACGTACGCGGCTTCCACCAGGTTGAAATGCAGTACTCAGGAAGCTGCTTTGGGCAACGGAAAAAACGGGCAACATCCCATTTCTGCTACGGTCTGCAGACTCAAATGGAATTACAATTGAACCTCAGGACTATCATACAAAAATTAATTTCTGTCTAAAATGAATTTGATTCAATCAAGGCCTCATTATGCATTCTTCATACGGCATGAGTCAAGATTATTTACCTTTCATACATCTGAATAAAATACAAAACTATACAGTCAACTCAAATTAAAAAAAAAAAAGAGAATTTTTATATTTTTACTAGGTCGATCTGATATTCAACTGGAACACTTCTGCAAAATTTGGTTTTTAATACATGAAGAAAACTAGCAGCAGTGAGCTCTGTTTGAAGGTAAGCTATCTTTCACCTGTCACAAGAATCCACAGTCAATGTAACACATACTTTTTGATTCTTCCTTACAGCATAATGCTATGGCACATTGAAAAGAAAAGCAAAAATGTGTTTTCCTCTAATATATTCCAGAACTACTAATGAATATTTTTACATATTTTCCTGGCAAAACAGACTGCGGAGAGGCTTCTGCAAAGTATTCTCCTGACAAAGTTCGAGCAGAATGTTCAGCGAGTAATTTTCTTCTAAATATATTTCTCAATCAGTCCATGATGATGGTAAATCAAATAGAAATACAATCAGCAAAATGATGACAGTTAACTATTTATACTACAAGACACCTGCACTGCCTTGGCCATCTCTTCTATTTTGTGTGATTTCACCCACAAATGGAATGGTTCTCAGCACTTCAAAAGGTATAAGTAAGGCTTATTAAATAAAAAGCTTAAGGATATCTCTTAGAATTTTGTGCTGGGATTTATTACATTTTTTTTTTTTAATATCACATATCAATATGTGTTTTAAGGAACTGCACAGCTTTTGATATTCCAGTAAAATATTTATTTGAAGGTCAAAATTAAAACTGAGATTGTAATAAGTGAAAGGCAGCAGACTGAGGGCTCCTATATACAACAGAGCGAATGAGCGCACACAGGAGGAGGGAATAGGAGAGATGATAAAAACAAACCTTTTTGAAAACAAGTTGTGAAGGACACAGGTCAATTGATATGAGGTCTAGAAAACTACATGTAGAAATTTATTCTCTTTCTACCTTGCTCAAGCATGTTTTACGGTAACAAACAACTACCATGAAGGGACAGACCTCCTCTGACCAGAGAAAGTAAAATATTAATTCTTTGATGGTAAAAATGAACTGGAAGAAGCACACACAAAAATAACACCACTTTTTAGACATACTAATAAGAAAAAGGAAGAATAATGAAGTAAAATCCAGGTCACAGTTCATGACAACATATTAATTCAGAGAAATTTCCATCACCTGTGTCCCAACTATTCCCTGAGGAGGTGAGAGATGGTCAAAGCTACCTCACCCCTCTATTAAATCCTTTCAGGACTATATTATTTTTCTTCTAGAGGAAAGTTGTAAGAACACCAAAATAAAGTAGGAGGTAACTTTCAGCAGAGCCTAAATGGGAGCAGAAAGCCCAGATGTGAAGCACAACACTGCCAGCTCTGGCACAGGGAATTCAGCCGAGAAGTTTGGCAAAGTTTTGCCAGGAGGAGCTCGGTGACCAAGTCTTTGGCCACCACCTCCTGAATGTGGGCACAGCAGAACCGGAAAGGCGTTTATCTCACAAATGTTTAGCACTTCACCTCGGTTTGGGCCTCCAGTCTCCGGAGAACTACGAGCTGGATCCTCCCGCGAATGTTCCCCTCCATGGACATGGAGCGCCTCAGAGTCTCCATTGCTTCGTGATTCGACTTGCCCAGGAGCGACTCCCCATTAACTGCAACAAGCTGGTCATTTACTCGCAAACGACCATCCTGCAAGCAAAAAATAAAACAAGGAAAAGTGAGAAAATTTAGGCACCGGTGCTACATACAGGAAAGCCAGGTGCAGGCAACCAGACATTGCTTTTTAGAAAGTAAAAAACAAAAGACCACATAGTATCAGCTCATTAAGAAAGAAAGGAGGGGGGGAAAAACAACAACAATAAAAAAATCTGTGTGCCTGTTAATTGACCGATATTTTCTTCTATTCACAGTATACTGGGAAGGGTTCATAAGGCAATTGCACACATACGTGCAGATGCTGCTGCTTTTTTGCATATCCAATTTAATTTATACCAATCCTAGAAAGGAGAAAACAGGAAAAGGAGCTTTCAGTTAGTGAAAAGGACCCCCACACTATGGCTCTTAGCATCCACAGCAAAACCCTGAATAAGCACCAAAGTGTATTTTAAGTATATTGTTATCTGCTATTATGATTAGGTAAGAAACAAAGCCCACTCCAAAATTATTTTGTATTATACTACTCTCAGTAGTGTTTACCTTGTCACAATTACTGTGCCACCATATGGGGAAATGTTCTCAGTTCAGAATGGTCATTAAGACTTAAGCATCCAGATTTTAATTAATGCTGTTCATGTATTTTAACATCCAAACCTGCTGCCAATAACCAAATTGGGGTTGCGCCATCTCAAGTAGCCTGTGCTTTGAAAGGAGACATTTAGTTTCACTGCCAGAATTAGTTGACATTTGTGGCTGTAATAAAATTGTGCACACTGCTATTTTGTGATTTAGGAGTCCTATTGCTATTGTCATCATCATCCGTGATGAATTTCTTCTCATATATACATGTGCCATGGACTTTTCTCTCTCTAACAAGAAAATAAAGTCTATCTAATTAAGAGATCCGAGTCTCTTTTAGAGCTTGTTAAATTCACTATTACCAAGTTATTATCAGACCTCAGCAGAAGAAAAAGGGGAAAGAGACTGAAGGAAAACAGTATAAAAAGGGCAGCGGATACCAAAAAGCAAAAAGAAACTTGGACAGAAAAGCACTATCTTGGTTAAAAAGAATTGGATTCAATCACAGGCTCATTACGTATTCTCCATAAGGCACTCGTCCGAACTGTTTACATATCTCATACATCCGAATAATCCAAAATATATATACTTTTCAATTTTCATTTTTTTCTGTCACTACGATGTTCAATTAACTCTCCTAGTGTGACTGCCAAGTCTAAGTGATCTGCGCTCAAGTGAGTTACAGCAGCTGTGACAAATCCCGTTTTCCTAAGTGATATTTTTAATGGAACTGGGTGCCATGCACATTACTGCAGCGGAGTACAAATAGCAAGAGGTGCCACAGTGCTGAGGAGCAAGAGCATGGACCTGAAAACCAAGCTCGGGCGGGAGGGGAAGGAGCGCAGAGACACTGAACTGGAGGATGAGTCACTCGGGCAAGGGGGATTAAGAGAAAGGGAAGTTTTCTGGGAATGCACACAGCCAAGCCACTTGGAAAGGAGGTTGCAAACCCTCCCACCACTCTGCTCAGTGCTTTCTGCCAACATAAATTCACACGGAGCCAAAGTCACTACGTTAACCCCACCCTTCTTCTACGTACAACATGATGCCATCAGACACGCTGCAGCTGAGGGAGAGAAGAGTTAATGGTGTCGAACAGGGAGTTTTATTACTTGCACATGTTGCAATTCCTTTGTGCTCTATCAAAACCTGCTGAAATGAATGGAGCCATTCATGGCAGCAAGAGTTTGGAGCAAAGATGAGGTTTTTTTTGTAAGTCTCTATAAAACTTTGAAATTTTTACAGTTCCTTATGTCCTCCTACTTAGGGCCTCATGGGCTCCTGGATTATTTTTTTCTTTCCATGGGTAAACACCTATGAGTAGATATTTGTTAAAGTTTCTTACAAAAGTAAATACAAATACGTTTTCAAATGCATCTTAGCCTGACTCCATTCCTGAGCATGAAATAATCCTAAAGATGATGCCTATTTTTAATGAATCGCTGCAGTTCAGGAACCTCTGAATTTGCCAGTTCTTTGAGTTTGCTTTGTCATCCTTCCATATGAGAATGTGTATTTCTTTACATTTTAATAATGTCAGTTCTTAAAGATCTTCTTTGATCTCTCTCCCTTCTTTCCACCCTGCAACATACTCCACTTAAATGCAAAACTACCTCGCTGTGCCACTGAGATACAGTGGGCTGGGACACAGCTGAGCTCTGTTTGTTGCTGCACGAGACAGGGTAGAAGTTACTTCACAGAGAAAGTACAAACTTTCTGCAGTTTTGGAGACTGAAAACACCAAAGTCTAAACAGCTTTCAAACACAGATTTGCACATCACTGGTGTTACGGCCTGGTTTAGACGACTGAACTGCAAGACAATCTGCTTGGCTCCAAACAAGCTAAATGTTGTTTTAACACATTCTCTCTTTCATCTCGGAAAGGTAGGCTTCTTTGTGGCTTCCGCACAGCAAAACAACATTTGGCATTTCAGCAGAAACACTGCAGAGATGCCATCTCCAGAACGGCGAGCGAGCTCCTCGCGACGGCGAAGGTAACGCTCCGCCGCTCGCTCCCACGCGGGGTCGGTTTGTGCCGTGGATCTGCGTGGGGAGGACCTGCCCCACCGCGGCCTCCGGACATGGGTCCCAGCACGCCGCGACAGACGGGCCCATGCTGCCCTACCGGGGCAGGGAGATGTTCAATTCCCATGTATCGGCTTCCTGATCACAAGGAAGGCATCGCTCCTGGAAAGCCAAGATGTCTGTGGATGGGGCAAGCCAAATCCCCTGCGGCCGAGGGGCAGGATGATGCAGTTAACCCCAGCCAGATGTTTGGGGTCTTCGCAGCAAAGGCTCTGCGTAATCACAAGTATCGAGCGCTCCGGTAACACCTTCCTCGGAGCTGAGGGAAACCGGACACACTTCACGAATTACAAAAGGAGATTAAGAAGGGATATGAACAGCCTCTTCTTCCACAGTCGGTGGAAGGACGTATTTTAATCTCACAGTATCAGAATTCCCACTACAAATATTAAGGCCTAAGATTTCCATTTCCTTCACATTTTGTCAAATTCCTTACTGAGCTTTGCAAAGCTACGAGCATGTTAAAGCTAAAGCAGTGGGTTAAAATTTATAAGGAAAAAAAATAAAAGGAGAGAAATCACTAAAAAATGTTGGTCTCTTCAGAATGATAACAGACAACACCAGCCAACCCAAATTATACACAATGCTTTCTCAAAAAAATTTAAAGTAAAAACAACTGGTGAAAGAATTTATGAAATTTGGTATATCAAAAATGTTTAGACAATATTAAATATTAGAAGGATCACATTTCCCTCAGCACTGAAGCAAAATGCATTGAACTGCCTGTTCTAGGTCATCTGTTAAAGACAGATGTCAGAGGTTGGGTATTTATTTTGTTTTTGTCAGCATTGTAACAATATAAAAACAGATCTTAAGCTCCAAATGCAGAAGTGAGATACACTAAGACAATTCTCCCATCCAAAAGGCAGCAAACATTAAGATTTCCCCATGTCAATCTTTCCCAAGAACATTTGGTACACTGAAAAAAGCAAACAGACATCCTAAATAGGATTTAGGATCATCCTAGATCCTAAATACTTGTTACCAGGGACAGTTACAAAGAAGAACATGGAAACATGCTCTGAGCAACTACCAAATGAGGGAGAAAAAAAAAGTCTTTGCATTTAAAAAATGGCTACAAGAGAACTTTTAAAATAAGGACAATAAGCACAGATTTAAACATATATGCATGCTTTTAACAAGACAGAAGAAATTTTATTAATGTTAACCCCCACTGACTGCTTTGTGCTTCACAGAGGTCATTAAGCAGCAGGCAGGCGGCTGTTTTCCATGCATCTGCCCCAGCAGCCATGATGCTGAAGACATTTTTCAAGATGCATCAAGCAGAGAGGATGTGAGATTCTTCTGAATGCAGGGTAGAGCCTCAGCTACTTTTCTATCCTCAGGGGCCTACACTCCAATCCCTCACCAGTGAGAGCTGCATAGGAAGAGAGCTACGACACAGGTCACAGGACTGAAGTTATCGCAAGTCAAAATTATCTTTGGCTTGTGGTGGCTGAACACAGCAGTTGCCCGTTTATAAAAGTGCAGGCACCAAGTAGTCTGGCGGCCGCTCGGGCCAAACGAAACAAACGGAGAGGACGAAGCGGCAAGGAGCAGGGCTGGGGAGGGCTGTCCCAGCGCTGGGCGTCTCTGAGCACCGAGGGCAGCCTCCTTCTCAGGGTAAAACCTGTTGCACGAGGCAGCAGACACGCAGGGAAATTGAGTTTATGCAGCCCTAATTCGGCCAGCTGAGCTCTTAGCCCATTTCTGATACGTACCAAGCAGATGAGTTTAGTCTTTTGAGGAAAGCCGAGCTTTGAAATTACTGTGAGACTGGGACAAGTAAATAGGAGCAGGGAAGTATTAAACACTCGCTTCAAAGCTAAAGTCTTGATTATTGCTATTTACCAGCTACTGTAAATGGATGATCATGAAAGTTATAAGGCTGTGAATTGTCTTACTCAGCAGGCGGATGTCAGTACAGGAATTTACATAAACTGAATTAAAAGGCATTTTTATAGAAAAGAGAATTGCAAGGAATTGCTGAGACAACACAAAAGAAAAAAATACCTTATGGATCTGCAACAACTAAACATACTAACCCCCAAAGACTTAAACTTTTCTTTGTAAGTCCAAGAACGCTACCATTTCCAAATGTTATTTGGAATAAAAATAGAGTCAATGGTATTCCTAAAGTTTAGGAAGTAATGCAAGTACTTTTTAATCATAAAAATGTACAAGAGTCCCCATACAGTCCTTAAAAGGAGCAGAACAAGTCATAACATTGTCATTTACCCTTTTAATTCCCCTCAGGGGTAACAGGTAACTACTGCACAACTAACGACATTCCCAGCCAAGTCGCATTTCGACTGCCTTTCGGAAGGCAAAGAGAGCGGCTGTAGATGATAGAAGCAGATAACGGAACAAGAAGGCAGCACTGGAGACAGGTAAAGATCTCTCTCCATAGTTGGCATTTTGAAAGTCTAACCCATTTCAGACCTGAGAGAACAGCTTCCCCTTGCTCCCTGCCCTGGCTCACAGTCCAGGCAGTCGCAATTCCCTCTCAGCACACACCTGTAGCACACACCTACACCCACGTGTGAAGGCAGGAGGGCCCAGAGCAGAAAGCGCCGGCAGCGCAGCACAGCGCCTCGTGAATTGAGCTGAGACGCCTCTGCCGAGTGTCTACAGACTGCCTATGAAGCCCAACACACAAACCTGACATTCCAAAAAAAGCTTCAGGAAGATAAATTCTCCTACCATACAAGAGATACGCAGTTTACATAATTCCAGCAACCATAACTATCAGCAAAATCATGATATAAAACANCACACACCTACACCCACGTGGGAAGGCAGGAGGGCCCAGAGCAGAAAGCGCCGGTAGCGCAGCGCAGCACAGCGCCTCGTGAATTGAGCTGAGACGCCTCTGCCGAGTGTCTACAGACTGCCTATGAAGCCCAACACACAAACCTGACATTCCAAAAAAAGCTTCAGGAAGATAAATTCTCCTAGCATACAACAGACAAGCAGTTTACATAATTCCAGCAACCATAACTATCAGCAAAATCATGATATAAAACAAGTCGAAATTAAAAAAAGCCCATCATGTTAAGCAAAAAATCAACACAGATGCTCTAGTCCCCCAAAATACATTAGAGATTCCTTGTTCTAATGCACAAGACAGATTTTTAAAACACATCACGAGAAAATAGAAAGCAGAACCCCTCTGGCCTGCACACATCTGGGAATCCTAGCCCACATCAGCTTCACCTCCCAAGGACACAAAGCAGCATGTGGGCATCTGCACTCAGAATTATGCTCGTTATTAATACATAGATGTAATATATTGCTATAGAATATTTATGAAATGTACTTTATAGAACCAAAGCTTTAACCAAACACTGTGCATTTATATACACATATAATGCGTTGATAAATATATGTTTTTTCAAAATACACTATTTAGAATCACAATGGTTTCCGAGTATGAAAAGAAATGCAACCATTATCATTCCTAGAACAGTTATCAAGCCAGATTCAGGACTGAACACACAAATGCTGAATTCTAAGAGTCTGGGGTTTTTTTGCATACCTTAAAAGCAGCACCTCCATGAATAATGGACTTGATGAAAATCCCAAGATCAGCTCCAGTCTCCCGAGATTTGTTGCCTTTTAAACTCACACCGAGCCCAGCAGAGCCAGAATCGTTCAGAGGAATCTCAAATGTCAGCTGCTCTGTGGTTTCTGGGGAAAGAATACTGCAGTTTGGCTCTCCTTTCTGTGGGGAAAAATAAATATGAAAATATAACTGAAAAGGGGCACACAAACAACGCATAAACTAGTTTCACAAAGCTATTAAAACAACAAGTAATAGTCTTCCTTTTGAGAAAGCAGTTCAAAGAACCACAGTCTTATATTTATAAGACTGCATTTAGCTGTGATTTAGTCACATGATGTAGCCTAAAATGTTTTATTAACAATACTTAGGAATATGCCTAAACAGAAGATAAAAATAGTTTAGTCCCACATATTACAAAAGTAAAGTCACAAGAGAATATAAAAACCTGGCACTTATTTTAAATGAAGGTGTATTAAAAATCTAAGCCATAAAACTCTCACTGTCTTTACAGCTCACAAGCTGTAGCGATGGTTGTAATGGTAAATCCCATTCCCCACTGAAAATTGAGTTACCTTCTTAAAAAATTATCCTCTCCTTAGAGCCTGACTACAGAAGAAAGTTGGTGCAACAAAGGCGAGGGTGAGAATTGAAAATGCAGCCAGCTACTCTGCACAAACCCCTCTGTGCATACTTTTATTCCCCACACATTCTGTTCTCCTGGTGTGGGTTAATCCAAAGATTTTTGCTAGGTTATGCAAAGTCAAGATTCTGTTTCTAAGAAAAAATCAGAAACAGTATTCTTTTACTGTAGACTATCTGCAGTTTTCTCCTCTTTTGTTTCTTTTTTTATTTTCTTAAAGCTATTTGGAAACTAAAAAGTAAAGAAAACTATAGCATGAAGTATTCATACTGCATTCTGCACAAATAGTAGGGAGTAAAGTGTACATAAGATACTAGCACAAAAGACCTTTTGCATCACAGCCAGTTTTATTTCACACTTCCTTTCCCATAAGGCAAAATAAGTGGTTTATATTTCATATCACTTGGATTTTTTCTACTCTTTGTAATACTGGTGTTGAAAATTAATAGGCAAAAAATATGAAAATGGAGCACCCAAATAGAGATTGAAAAAGACTATTGGGGCCTTTTTTGGCCCCAATAACCAAAGTTTTCAACCAAAAAACTTTGGTTTTAAGTTTTCTGCAAAATTCCCAACCAAAGGCCACACGCAAGGAGGACTGTGCTAGCTGGGCCAATCCTCCTATAGCTAACGAGGAAGGGCCATTTCCAGGGAATAAGCTGCGGTTCCCGCAGTATCAGCGCGGCCGAGATTGTCAACAGAGATGCCAGCAGTACAGATGGTCTCTCAGCAGCCAGGGTAGGCCCATATTTTCTTCATCTATTATGCTGTCGGATCAGAAGTGGACAGATGACCTTAGACAGCGTAAGTTCGACAAGCAATATGAGCACAAAACTCGGGGCAGATACTGAAATCCTGGAGAAATGATAAAAAATAGAAGCAATAACCCCTGAGTATACTCACATTTATTTCAGATGCCACTTCACTGATGAGAAGCAGCTACCGGAGGCTAGGGAGAAGCCACATGACCCACAGAGCCAGGACTATAAACCTCAATCCCAAAATATGATGTATATACCACGCACAAATTCTTCCTGGAATATAACTACACGATACCAAGTCAATACAATTAACCTAACTGCCAAATATAAAATGACATAGCACTGACACTGATAACTCTCTTTAAAGTAGCACTTATCTCTGGGGCTCGTGCTACTCATCTGCTCTCCTCCCTCTGTTCACTAGAGGCAGATGATTCTCAGTCACAGATATGGCACTTTTTTCTTTGCTGTGGCTAGAGAGATCTCCTGAATGTAATCTCTACCAGACCCACAAATTCATACTACTGTGAACAACGGAGAAAGAAAAATTGGAGACACTCCTGCTCCAACTTTCTTCAGAAGAATTAATACCAACACAGAGGCCATTGAATATGGTTTTAACATCAACTTTTCACATTTAACTTTCCCATCCTTTTGGGGAAGGGGTGCAGGTTTTTTAACAAATATGTTTACCCACTGATGTAGAAACTCTTAAGATTAGGGCTATGCAAGAGGCATGTTCTGCCTGGACAGGGGACATCCTCCTCAGGTCTCATCACCGTCCCAGACACGATGTGCCCTGTAGTCCTGCAGGACAGACTATTTGTCATTACTTCACTGGTTCCCTGGGCAAGTAGCTCCTTTGGGCTGCTCTCTCCGGCTGCAAGGTCGTCTGCAGAGCTGGAATCTGAGCTGGAGCACTGGTTCCTATAGTATAAACCTGTACACTGCCACAACTCCATCAGAAGCACTTCTGCTCAAATGCAACTGCAGCCCTTTATTTCAAGGTCCCAGTAGGAGAAGGGGAGACACTAGGGATCCTGCAACAGCCACGTGGAGGCTCAAGGACCTTAGACACCTTGCCACCCCACTGTGCAAGAGCAATCACGTTGCTCACTTTGCTGGGGCATCGCATCCCACTTGCTGGCCTCAGCAGCTTGGAACATGTGAATCTCCAGTTCTGCAATCTCCATAGTCTCCCCAAGAGTCGCAAGGTCCATTGCCTTCATCTTAGGTAGATTTTCTACTCAATCCAAGTTTTTCCTTCAAACGTAGCTTATCAGCACTTGCAAGCTTTACTCCCCACATTCCTATCCAATATCATTCTTCCTCCACCTACTGTTACTGTTATCCTACTGAATCCTCTGGTTTCCAGAGCTCATGAGCCATTGCCCTGAACACAAGGCAAGTTCTAGCCTCCCGCCTCTCCCTCCAAAAGTATTCTGTATTCTTCCACAGAAACCACAGCTCCTACATCTTATCCCATCTAGGTATTTATAGTGGTTTCCTTTTCCACACCACCACAGTTTCCAGGGCTCACGAGCCATTGCACTAGACACAAGGCAAGTTCTAGCCTCCCACCTCTCCCTCCAAAAGTGTAAACCACAGCCACTATATCTTACCCCATCTGGGTATTTACAGTGGTTTCCTTTTCCACACCACCACAATCACAGCAGGGAGGCAGGTTTTGTACCACAGTACATAAAGGTGCTCTCCTCTCAGTGCTGACACCTACTTTTACAAGAAATTGTCATTTATATTGTCTCAGTATGAACTTTCACTTTATATAAAACAGAATTCGGTCGCAGTCGTGTCAGTTTTTAATGGGTATCGCTGAAGGCAAACCTCAACACAAAATTCTGCCATTTTTTTTCCACAGGGAAAAAAAGAGGTATCGCTTGCAAAAAAAACAAGAGAGAGTAATTTTTCCCTAGCTTATTTCTTAGAAGTGCCTGAATTGTTTTACTTTAAGCTCCAAGATGTATATTAATTTCAAGTTAAAAACCTAAGGCATTTGTTAAAACAAAAGTCATAAAGAAACGAAGGCAGCGGGATCTGAACAAGTCCCTCAAGCCCTTGCACGAACATAAACGGTGCAAGTGAGTCTGGTACCGATTAGGATGCCGGCCTCCAATTCAAGCACTGCTGTTTTTGTTGCTGCTCATCCCTCACCCACCATGGGAATTTGGTCTCCAAGTCGCAGCCTTCCCTGGTTGTGTCAGAACCTCAGTAAGGGCAGCAGTAGGGCTGCGTGTAAGATGCAGGAAACAACCTTTTTGCTCCTGGAAAAAGCTCCATAGGAGCCCTGGTTTCAGCTGCAGGCTTCAGGAAACAACCTGGCTGGAGTCCAGAGGACAGCAATGAAACAATCTTGTTTAACCTTGTGAAAAAGAGCCTAAAAGGGAACGTAGTAATTGTCTTCAAAACACTTTACAATAACATTTCTCCTCTTTTTTTTTGCAAGCAATTTTTGACATAAGAAATAGCTTGTTGAAATAGCAGTCAGGGAAATGTCAGCAAGACTCGAGAAAAATTTTTACCCTTGATATCTGGGGAAAAACAGACTGACTAGGTGGTCTCTTGATGTCTCCCACTATAAAGTTTACTAAGATAACAATACTGTATGTAGTTATATATAACTGAGTTTAACTGAATTATGTTTAATATTGTTGCAAATAAATTGCTAAAAGCAAAGTAATAAAAAAGCGACCCTGTTGTTTCATGTTATATAACATTTTCCAACTTCATTGACATAATTATTCCATGTATTAGGTCTTGTTAGTAATGTACCAGATTATTGTCTGCATGCCTGGACATGTTATCTATCAAATTGGAGACATTAAGATGTATTCAGCAAGACACCAGACATGTATAGTAAATCTTTGTCAGTATTAAGTTTCCCCTGCTTTCTCCAGTACCTAATTTGGAATCCATAACATTTCACTACCATTTACCTTGCTACAGTTCTCAGGGAAGCATAGTTTCATCATAAAGAAAAGCTTAGTAAATTTAATTTCAATTTAAACAACAGCTGCTTTTGTCTATTACTGGGGAACTCACTAATCTTCCCCAAAGCCCTTCACAAGAGCTGCTTGTTCAGAGTAGCCAAGTTCATCTAAAACCTTTCTTTTGCAGTATTTATATTCAGCATTGCCCTAAGATGCAGCTAAAGTTGATTTAAAATAACACTGAATTTTATTTAACAGCACTATCAAAAATTATTTGCCTATGAGGGAGAGTGAATAACATATCAATGACTTCCCAGATATGGGTAACAGAAAAGATGATGCACGTGGAAAGAAAAAAAAAAATCAGCAATTAATTCATTATAAGATTAAGTCTTTTTTTATTCACTTAAAATGCTCATTTCCTATTTGTTGCATGGCATTTGATACCAAGTGCATGGCTATTCAATCTGTGAAATCAAAATTTGTACTCTTTGGTACAAACACAAGATTGAAAACCTTTCTCTGTGGGAGAAAATGGGAGAAAGCAGAAAAACAGGAGAAATGAAGAGGAAGAAACAGAAATACACTACGTAGGGGTTTAATTTTATCCAATACTCACTAAATGGTTTCAAATTTTTATCCTGATACTGCTGTTCTGCACAAGGAATGCCTTTTCATTGCTGACCAGAAAAGCTCCAGCCATCCTGAAGTTAACAGCTCATCAATTAACCGCTTCATTTGGGCAACTAATTTCATGAGTGATGGTCCTGCTCCCAGCGAATGCAGGTATGAATGTTAATTGCTGCTAGTAACTCACAGAGCTGAATTCCCGACGCCTCCGTTTCCCTGACATTGCTAAAACCCTGTCCCAGGGCATCAATACTTCACAATGGAGCAACAACCATGAACTGAGTTATGGTCTGGTAAAGCAACTCCACTCCAATGCACCAGACCTTGAACTCTATTGAAAAGACTTTTTAACTCAACATCATCCTTGACTCTGAATTCACTTAAAAACAGAACGAATGAAACGAACTGCACATATAAATTCTCAGACCAGGAAAAACCTCTTACCAATTTCTTCAAGATCACAGATACTTTTTTTTGTGTTATAAAATACTCACCCAACAACCACATCAAATTTTTGCCTTCACCAATGTACCGTACATTAGCACTTCAGGCATTAAATGGCAGCTACCACTGAAATTTTTCTCTACTGCAGATGTAGGTAAGTGACTCGGGGTTAATATGATAAACCTGGAGTCTTACACCTAACCCAAAGTGCAGACAGGCAAGAGATGAGACTTCGAGGTGACTGGAGTGCTGAGATGGCCTGGCCTGTTCACCTTCACCTAGGAATCTCAAGAAACATTTGATTAATTCACATTCTGCCAAGGACTACTTAATTCTTAGAAGCACCTCTACACTACAGATCTCTGATTTCTTAATTAAAAGGCTAAAATAAAGGATTCTGAAAATGTTCTATAGTTTTAGTGTGATGCAAGCAAATCTCACCAACAGATTCCCAACCTTTTAAAGCAGAAATAAAATACTTCTAGGCTTCTTCTACGTCTGCTACACACAGAAACTGCTCAGTCACCAGTACCAACAGAATTGTAACCTTTGTGCATGGTATTTTCCCCCTTCCATTTAGTCCATGGTAATATCCACTAAATAGTGTGTCAATCCTCTATCTACCATGGGACACCGCTTTCAATTAGTCCTTTTATTTAATCCTACAGTGCCTGTTCTCATTGACCACCGCACTTTTTATCTGTGGATTTATGATAATCTAATGCATATCTCTCCCTGGAAAGGTTGCCTTATTTATCCTTATTGTTCTTTTGCCAAAAGAGAAGCTTACAAAAAAATTAGCTCCCACTTAAGCCAGGAAGGAAATAGCATTTGTTTAACACAACAAGAGACCTTTCAGTACCTGTGTGATGCCCTTGACCAACACACTATTATGGTCTCTCAATATGCTGCCTGCCCCTTGTCTGGCTGCTCATTTCTGATAAGAGATGCCAACTCCCTGGAGCGCTATTCAGAGCTCAGAGCAAAAGGCAAGGGACCCAGGAGGGTTATTTTCAAAGGCTTATGAAGGAAATAAGACATTTGCATGCTTTTGCAACTACTTACTGCAAAGCCCTCTATAAGCTAAAGAGCCGTATTTAAATTGCGGCACCACATAGCTATTATTGGCAGAAAAACTTGAAAAGGAAGATATCGCCTTCTTTGCACTATTCTTTACGCTCTTTCCAAGAGCTTAGACACAATTAAGAAATATTTTGCTCACAGCTCATTTATTGAGCCAAATCTACAAAATCTGCACAGTATTTTGTAATGGAGATACGGTAATGCTTTTCAAAATAGTACTCCAAGGTAATGCCCTGCTGTAATCTTGTCACAATCCAGTAAATAACCCAAGTCATTGCTGCATATATCCATCTTCAGCACTTTTGACAGATGCTTTCATACTGGCTTCTTTAAAATCATCTATATTCCATTTTGCAATAAAAACTAGACGGTCACTAATGGCACACCCCGTTAAGATAAAACCAAAAAAATAGCAAACCCACAGTGATACATTATACTCTACTTGGACACTTTTCACATTAACGTAGCACACTAAGAATTTGTGTCATATCGGATAAAATGGTTCTGTTTTGAATTATCTAGACTCCCTGGAATTATAGCTTTGAATACCAGCAGAATTAGATTCAGCTCTTCATCCAAGGTTTTTCTGTTTACTATTTGATGTCACAGGAGGCTTCGAAAATGGAGATCCTCCAGTTCACTCCCAATACATATTCAAAATGCCACGGCCAGTTTTACACAAGGAAATAGTTTGTCCTTGTGGAAGAGTTTTGCCCTAAGTTATTACTCAACATGGCACTGCTCCTCCATGCTTAAAAATGTGGTCTCACTTGATCTGTTAATTTACATAACCATAGAAAATAAGGGGAGACAAATTACATCCTAAAATAAGGTATGTCCCATGGTGAAAACACCCATCCTCATCCCAGTGCTGAGCATTAGCCATGTGCTTAAGCATCCAGCTGTGCAGGAGCCTCTGCAGTTAATTTACTTCATCTTTTACTTCCTAAAATCCCATTGCTTACAAAGATATGGGAGACTGCATGGTACTTTCAAGGGGAATTTAGGATTGCTGTTACTGTACACTTTCGGAATATACTGCAAGCAGACTGCTCACAATATTGTGATGTACAAATCCCACTCTCTTCTTGCTTGATTTATTGGTTACTGTTCTAAAAGGATGTTTAAAAAAGCACTGCACAGTGTGTAGGTTCTTTTATGTCAATTTTTACATTATATTTTACATTATGTCAGTCCTAGGAAAAATTTTCATGGACTCTAAGGCACAGAGACTTTTAAAGTATTGAATGTAGCATATGCAGTACAAATCTGTGATCTGTGTAGATGGCAGGATACTACAGCTGCCAAGGAAATTAAAGAATCATCCAAAGATTTTCAAGGTAAGTAAATACTGTAAATGTGGGTAAGTATTTAAGACATGTGCTGTGTTAAGAGACCAGTTTCCAGTCTGAGCTGCACATCTTTCTGGTTTCATTAACCCAGGTGCGCTGCGAGGCAATTGCTGAACTAGTGATGCCATCAGGCAAACAGTGACTCTGCCAGTGCTCCAAGGTAGGACTTCTCTAAACTTAAGAGCTTTCACGAGCAAACACAAAATCCCGTGCTACGGGTAACATCATGCCTTTCACCTCCCACTTGTCTCCACTCAAAGGTCTCATCACCAGCAGGGCAGCACTGGAAGTTCTTGCTGGCAATGGGTGCTCTCATCCCCAGGTTTGGGACCGCTCTTTTGTTGCTCATATTTGCTGGAAAGTGGAAGGCTAGAATCTCAAAGGCAGCCACTGCTGGATTATAACACTCCTAATGCCCTGAGGAACAGTGCTAGATCCAGAGGGAATGCAGCCCTCCAGACCGATGGTCATTTGCTCACAGAAAAGCACAACAAAAATGTTTGCAACGTTGGTAGCTACGTCAGTACCTAACAGTGAGGGCTCAGTTAGCTACTGAAAAATGACCTAGGTGATGTTAAATGTTTACATGTTTAAACATGTAAGCATGTTTAAAATACTTGAATTATGTAATTTATTGCACACTGGAAGTGTTGGAAGTCCATCCAACAATAAAAATAATAAGGCACTTCTTTCCACACCTGCTGCCACAGGGACAGGAAAGAAAGTCAAGCTCCTCATGCTGTGACTCCTTCTGAAGAGGAACCTCTCACTGTCTCATATAAGCAGCAAGGCGACTAATTAACTGCGCCTCAAAGCATCGTTGCCAGGACTCCAGGCTACACTAACCACGAGGAACCGCGCTTGGAAATAATTCCATAATCAGTGAAGGCTGGAAGCCTTGGAGGAACTGCCCTGCCGAGCGCTTCTGCACCAAGATGACACCTTTGCACAGACACAACCTGCTCCTTTCCCAGCTATTCCGGGTCCAGAGGATCTGCAGCCCCCAAACTAGACACTTGCTCTCAAAAAACACTCCAGAGCAGGAGAGTGCTTGTAGCTACATCGATTGCAAAGTAATTCCACATGAAAGGTGCCATGTGTGCTCATCATTTCCCTCTCTACCACGCAGAACAACTCGAGTACTGGATCTCGTGTATGTTATTAAAATCCGATATATGTATATTGACCTATTTTTCTAATAGAAAATTTTCCCCTCTTGAATAGAGAGAGTGCAAGGGAAAATTGGTACTTATTGGGATTATCCTGTGACTGAAATCACTTGTCCATTTCAGGTTAATTGGGCATTACAATCACTGTCTTAACCACAAAAGCAGGTGCAAAAACAGTTAAGTCCAGGCTGAAATTTCATCTATTATTTCCTGCAGATAAAAAGGCAAGAAACAATTAAGGGGAAGCAATAGAACATAAGCTTTGAATACTAAAACCAAAAAGGACAACACTTTAGGCAAACAAGTTCTCCTCCTTCAGGCACAGAGTTCAAGGCAGTGGAAGAAATTAATTAGAGGAAGACAGAAGCATAAAAGTTAATCGCATGGTGAGCAGAAAAAAAAATGCTTAATTGAACTTGCCTCTCATCATTCCTTCCATTCTGTATAGCACAGGCATAAAAGAGAATCTGGGAGTTAAGGATCAACAGCTACATTTTATACAGTTGTTCTTTTAGCCTTTGCTATAAAAATGCTGGTTTGTTTCCCTTTCTCCCCGATTCGTCACTAAGCAGAGAATGTGCCCAGAAACCAGAGAAATAGGAATTATGACTGAAACTGATAAGTAAAAAAACACTATCCTGATATCAAGTATATACAAAGCTTACAGTATGCATATGATCTAACTTTAAGAGATATGTACCTAATCTTTCCAGTTCTTTATTTCTACTTGTGAGTGTGGCAGAAAGACACTTCCCTGGCTATCTCCATAATATCCGCTAGCCTGAGAGCTCATTAAAAGCACAAGGACATCTGTGAAAAGGGGGCTCAGATTTTCATCTGGCCATGGCATGGAGCGGGTCACACCAGAGCTAGTTCTCATTTAAGCAGCATTGCTTTTACCGAGGGGGGATGCAGAAAGAGGAGGGCAAAGAAACCATCTTTGTATCGTTATTAAAAGAAATGCCACCTTCAGACCACACATTTTTTTCTTGGAGGAAAGACAAGATGCAACAAACACACATGATCAAAACACTGTTTTCAAGTCAGAACAAAACAGCAGCCACAGCTTGATGGGCATTCTGCTTGCTTTGGTAACAGCTGGAAAATTCAAACCTGTTCAGGGGAGCCAGTCTCCTTCTGTAATCTTAAACACCCTCTAGAAAATGATCAGCATTACAGTTTAAACCCCCCAAATGCACCTTACAGAATGCACTAATCACAGGCCAGTCTATAGACAGTGGTAATTAAGTGAATCAAGATCTTCCCCTGAGTTTTGGAACCAGCTCCTTACTCAGCTGTTACATTGTCAACAGCTGGCATGAATTACTACTAACATTTGGCTAACTGGATAATAAGGAGGACAGCCTGCGGTTGGTCCAAATTCTGCTTTACTGATCTGCTTCAAATGGGGGGGAAACAAAAAAAAAAACCTCATTAGATCCTCTTATTCTTACAACAGTAGGAAGATTGTGCTTCCTATTTTATTCCCTCATTATGTGCAAACAATGTAACTGTGTGACTCTCAGATGTTGCTAGCGCTAGCGCAACTGAAGCCCCAAATCACTATAATTTAATAATGCCCTTTTGAAACACTGATTCATCTTCACTCATATCACATCTCTCTCTTGGCTGGTGGGAAAGGTTTGCTGCTCTGCATATATTTTCCTGCTTGCTCGCGATTCAGCAGCGTACACCACAGGAACAGCCCCTCAGACCCTGCTTCTGCCTGGCTTTCTGAAGAGAAAACATTCCTGAGACGAAGCTTTCTCCAGACAGCAGCTCTGCTACGAGGGGAAGTCAAATTATATTGTTATAGATCCACACAACAAATGCCATCTCCGTTACTCTATTTCGTTTGCTTTGCGCCCATGCAGCTCTCACGCTCTTCCTAAAAATCAATGCAGAAACCAAGTTCCACTTGAGCAACAAGCTCCAAAGGGATTGTGTGCATCGTGTCTGAGGGGTCTAAATTCCAGGGGCATCTTTGCTGCAGGAAGCTGTGGAAAGCGTGCTCATTACCAAGCAGCCTCTCCTCTTCCTCGTGGCAGGGAAGCTACGGAAAGCATCTCAGATTATATCTGAGTCCCTGGAGGACAAGTGGGATATGAGGCAATTACTCTATTATTGCCAGGTATTATCAGCCTCCTGCCCTCTCACCGTGCGTGTGCACGTGCTCAGGTAACTCCATGTAATCTACATAGTCCAATCTACAGTTATAGCTGCCCTCAAAAACTCCTGGATTACCCATTGTCTTGCCAAAACATACATTGCAATTGTTGGTTTCTTTTCTCCCCTTTGATCCCCTTTCTTCCCTCTGTAACTTTGGAGGTAGTAGAGGATTAACCTAATACACTATTATGCAGACAAACCAAAAGCAAAAACCAACAAAAAAAAACCAACAAAAAACCCCAAACAAACAAAAAACTAAATGTAGAAAACCAATTTTAGTTTATTTTTAATCTTTTAAATCTCTATTGAGACTGTTTTCAGATGCCCCATGATTTCTACCAAGCAGTATGTTAGTATCAACATCTGGCACCTTAGCGGTACAGTAACCCTCACTTTTGCAGAGAGCTACCAGGGAGATGCTGCTGGAAGGTGTGGAATTTAAAAGGACTGGTTCCATGAAATTACCTGATGTACTTTAGCAACTTGCATTTTCGTATTACTCGATTGGGCCACTAAGAAATCCAGAGCAGTATTAGAATTCACATACCATCACTAACAGCACGAGGGCCACCATCAGTGCATCATTCTTGCACAGGGAAAGCAATCTAAGTGAAGGTCAAGCCAGCAGGATAAATGTGGCTACCTTCAGGATCTCAATCATGCCAGTCAAGAGTAACTCACCTTTTGAAAGGTAGTTAATCCTTGCTATAAGGGCTAGAATTTAATAACAGGCAAGTCTGGCATGTAAAAATTATAAATAGCTTTTACATTGCTGTAGCCCATTATTCCCACCCACTGTTACCAGGATTTTCAAGATAATTTGGATTAAGGTGGTAAAGAATCATGCTGGGGAAAGAGTAGAGAGAAAAGATGACTGTACACTTAAACTCCCACACTTCCCAAGCAACATTTTTGATGGGTAGCCATATGAAAACTAAGCCTTTACTCAGGAGAGTTGGTGGGAAAAAGATCCTAGAAGGACAATTTAGCACTCAAACTTCCCCCACTTTCACACAGAGATTGGCTACACAGCTCAAGGACTTTCTAAACAAAGCCTCACAGCTTTGCTACTCTGGGAAGTACTGACAAGGAACAGCTAATTAACCCGGGACAGTGCCACTGGAATTACTCTGTTATTTATCCTCCTTAAAAAACTGCTCAATCAGAAAGGGAAGCTGAAACAAAAATAACTTTGTGCAGGCCCTTGTCCCGTGCTCCACGGCAGGAGCGGATGCGCAGGAACAAGCAGCCACCGGCTGCACAAGAGCCAAGGGTCACGTGAGACCCCAGCCTGCGCTCCCGCTTCCGAGCCGCCCATCCCGTGGCAGGACACGGGCACCCGCTCCTCCATCCCGGCGATAACAGCAGAGCAAGTGGAAGCTGTGGGCAGTGGTTTGTGAGGAAACACACGGTGGACTGCTGTAGAAGACCACGCTAGCAGTTTAAAGTTAAAGGAAAAGCAAAAAGGGAGAAGCCATGTTCTTCAGAAAAAGCCATTTGTGTTCTTTAAAAGAGATAAAGTGAGACAAAAGCAGGAAACACTGTCCTTCCTTTATCCTGAGGACTTCTCAGTGAAAGGTCAAGTATACCCATCAATCAAGATAAGGCAGAGAAAACTAAAGAGATGACCTTCTTTGAGGGGAAACAAGTATGTATCAGATAGCACTTTTACATTAATGCAGCCTTCCTATGAGTATTTGAGACAAAAGGGAACACAGTTTCATCCTATCATAAAAAAGTGAAAATTGAGCACTTAAGATCCACTCTTGCATGCTTGCTTTTGTTCCATTTTCTTCTATTCAGTCAAAAATAGCAGCCAAGGAAAAGCCTACTTCCAGAATTTGTGAGGAATATAATGGATTTCTAACCCTCACGCAGTTTGACTTCCCAGGCTTAGGAGATGCATCACCCAGGGGGCAGCCACCATCATTCGTTACTGATAAGCAACAGGAATCATCAGAAACACTTCCAACTTCTGGGTTTAAAGGTTGCTGCTTTGCTGAACGAGAATCCGCTTTCAGTCATGCCTGACCTCACAGTTACAAACTTAGTTTACAATAGCCCCTGTGAGTTATGCTCATGATGTCACTTCTAGGATGGAAAAATCAAATTTCATGCAATTGTATCTGAAGTGGCTAAAATCAAATGTAAATACTTTTCAAGCACAAGTCTTATACAGTCATCCTTCATCGGCTTTCTCAGCCAGCAACTGTTCACTTCTATTTCTTGGGCCAAGCTTAACACACGTTATTCCTCTCGAAGAGCGGAACTGAAATAATTCTACCGCTCACCAGCTCTCGAGGTAGAAAGGCGTCCTCCTGGCGAGCCACGAGCAGGGACACCGTCTCGCCTTGCTTGGTGCTCCTCAGCATAGCTACCAGCTCCTCCTGCGTCCTGCCGGTGATGTCGCGGCCATTCACCTAAGACACAGAAGACCAACAAACTTGGAACACTTGCTTTGCTTTTTTAAATCATTTGCCCCTCTCCAGGACAGTTGTTAGTCAGTGACTGACAGCAAAGAAGAACTGGCAACAATTCCCTCACTGCCTCCCCCTCTGGCCCTGCACAAATCACTTAACCTTTTTTGCTCATTTTCACCATCTGTTAAAGCAGGTTTATAACACTTACCCACCTTGCAGGGGGTTTGTGAGGCTTAATTAGTTTGCAGAGCACTTTGAAGATGAAAAGTACCAAAACAAGACCTAAGTATTATTAAAACTGTTTATCTTAAGAGCTTTTTGAGGTTACTAAGTACAAGTAACCCACTAGACAATGGGATTATAACATTTTCAGATTTCTTGCAATTTAAGTGACTCAATTTGAACCCAACTGTATTAAAATGAGTACTTAAAAACCCTGAACATTAATCACAGATTTTTTTTAGGATATGGCTGCCAAGGCAAAACATTTCTCTCCTTTAAGAACACAAATATCAGATCTCCTATGTTCAAACAGCCCTGCACCCTTCTGGAACAGCTCGCCTTGTTTCCAAGTTGGGGTGCAACACAGTTGTTGACAAACAGCAAGGAAGCCAGGGGTCTTTTCAAAGTCAGTAATTTTCACCACATCAGTAGCTGGTTTAGGAAATAAAATATATGTGTAAAATCCAGCAATGGATACACGGCTGTGTAAATAAAATGGATGCTTATTCTAACCTCCAGGATTCTGTCTCCTGACTGTAAACGACCGTCTTTTACTGCTGCACCTTTTGGTAAAATATTTTTCACAAAAATAGGACCAGGCCCATGAACTGAAGAATCTCTGGTAACCACAGTGAAACCAAGTCCTTCTGGACCTAGAAGATAAGATAAAGAATTCCCAACATAAATTTCAACAAACAAATGAGGATCATTAAAATAACTAAGCAATCAATGTAAATAACATATATATCACAGACACTCATTCAAGTTAGCTCTTAAAAACAGAAAATAAACAAAAAAGCTATAAACATCAGCATATTTTCTACATGCCCCACAGTAGAAATACATCCATGTCTGGACACATATGCTCAAACCCTCTCTCTTCAGGGTTATAATTGGAAATGCTTTTGGGTAATTTGCATTAAAACAGGAGTTCCCATTTGTTCTGTATCAAAGATAACACCTTTTAAGTGGTTTTAGAATCCACCCTCACCTTAGTGTCAGTGCTGTAGCTAAGCAAACAGAACTGCTTAGTTATGAGCATAAATATAATCCCGATGGTTTTATGAAGTTTAGTGAAAAGTGGACACACGTGACTATTGCTAGATTTGAATGCCAAACCTGCTGACTATATACATGCTACAAGAAAGGACAAATGGTGTTTCAAAACTGCTAATAGTGAAGTCATTTGTAGCTTGGAAATAAACAACTCCAAATGTTAATAGGTAGATGTTTTAGCAAATAAAGAATTAGGTAGTAAAATCAGCATTAGCTAGTATTGATTATAATGAACCCAAGAAGAGCAAAGTCCATAAAAATCTGTTTACAGTGAGCAGCTTGATTGCTATTCATGTTTCTAGAGATCTCATCATATCAGTATCACATTTCTATCGTTTCTAAAAATATAAATTACAAGTTCAAAATCAAAGCATTACACATCTAGCAAGGGGAACTCTGAAGTAGGTTTTATGTTAACACAAAGCTTAAGAGTTCAGAAGTAAAAATGATTGATTTAAGTTAAGAAATAACAAAAATTAAGAAATGACAGCTTGATTACACTCATTATGTGTCAAAAGAATAAAGTTAGCCACTTCTAGCATCAAATTTAGCTCTTAGCCAAATCCGAGAAAGAAATTAAACAGAAAATATGAATGCTAATTGGGATCTACTTAAGCACATTTTACTAGATGTGCACAAACCTGCTGTTCCATACAAAGGCAGGCATCTGCATGAAGCAGCATTTAAAAATATACACACTAAAAAAGGGATGCTGATAGCTAAATAAATACAGATGTAAAGAAATGGATTATAGAAAATAAAAAGGGAAAGGACCAAGGTAAATCTGTGGAAAACCACCTGGACAGCACAAAGTAGAGGGGAGTGTACACAAACCTATCTTTAAAAGAATGTCCCAAAAGTACTGGTCAATGAATAGATATTAATAAAAAAAAAATTAAAGAAACAGCAGCAGTTTAAACTTTCATTCTCTATTTGCAAAAAAGCCGGACATCTATATTCATATCCCATGCTGTTAAGGAAACACCTTGTTTCACCTAAGTTTGAAGTTGTTTACAAAGAATAAGACAAAAAAAATCTATCTTAATCTGCAACATGCACCCAGGATCTCCAGGAAAGCCAACTTTTGAGAACGTTACTGTTAACACTTGGGGAAAACACCACGGCCTGTGCGATGCAGGAGGTCAGAGGAGGGGATCTCAGTGGCACTTCTGGAGCCTTCACTGCTGGCAGTGCTGCCAGAGCAAAGCCTCTCCAGCAGCCGGCAGATCTCGCGGAGCGCTCTGCACTTTGACATATTCTGCATCACAGACCTGCTGCTTGCTCTGCTTCATCTACTTAGGGCCATGTTCCTCAGTCCTTCTCAGCACTAACACTCTTCTGTCTCCTCCTCCTTCTCGACTACACTGCCATTAAGGCCTTTGTAGTTAAAGTCTTTTTTTATTTATTTCTCTCCTTTTCTGGTAATTTTTGCTATTAAAAGGTGCAACGACTTTACACTAATGTTAAGTCTCTTTTATTCGCTCATCTTCACAACACCCTCTTCAAATATAGACAAAATAGAACCCAAAGAAATTCTCCAAAATATCAGAAAACAATTATTTTGAACAAAAAAACGTTAGCAAACTTGCTTATGCTCTTAATGCCACTAACTCAGTTAAAAGTTAAGGTACCAGTTAGAGCCTGATACAGAATCAATCACCTCATCGTTTCCAAAGACTTACCTTTTTTCAGGTCTATCTTTATTTTCTTTGCATTTCTTTTATTGCCAAAGCCCAGCAGAGGGGACAGCGAGGGGGAGGACGGCTTTCTACACAGTCGGGGGAGGTTGGGGCTCTTCGCCTGCTGCAGCGTTGCCTGAACACCTGCCTCCAAGCCGGCCGTTCCAGAAAGCTTAAGCGTTTTCAGGGTGGGTTTTGGATGAACAGGAGGTGGAATCTTTGTTTTGGGAACTCCTTCTTCGTTATCCAGAAAAAGGGGAGCAATGACCGACTTTTCATACTGGTCCCGATTATAAGGAGAAAGAATTTCCAAGACAACATTTGGAAACTTCATTGCCTGACGGAAGATGTCCTGAGCCCTGTAAAAGAAATTATGAAAAATCACATAACAAATCAGAAAGTCTGGGCAAAGTTTGAATTTGTTTACAAAGAATAAGACAAAAAAAAAAAATCTATCTTAAATATGAACAGTAAACCTTCCAATCCACAGGGTCCCCTTTCTAAAAGCATGAAATCAGATTTCTGTAGTACAGCATTTCCTTACATTCCAAGCAGGACAGCAGATCCAGCAGGATCCATAGGCTGCTATGAAAACGTATCAGCCAGAATAAACAAATGAAGACAAGTCTTTACACAGTGCATCAAGAGAAAGGAAAATTCTGTCAGCAAAAGCTCACCAAAAAATGCCTAAAGCCACAGGTGACAACTTTCTGCTATTTGCCTGTTTTGTATTTTCTTGTTGACAACCCGTTGCTCTGGCCAACAGCAGCCACTGGTGGACACACTCACGCCGAGAAACCTCAAGCCTCTGTTTTTTTTTTTTTCAGTATGGCCTGACCAGCCCGCAATTCCTTCACCACCCCTAATGCAACTGCTGGCTGATTCCACAGCAATGGGAAAGGACGAGGGAATAGGACAGACGGACACCTTCAGAAGCAGCACAGTGCTGCAGAAGATGCAGCCTCCTGCCTATTTGGCACTCCCTGGAGAGCACAGGCGGTGGGGAGAGTGTTGTGGGGTGGTTTTCTTCCCAGCACTGCTCTCATGGGTCAGATTACAGACCTGGGCCAGCCCTGCACAGGAGAACTGGACCTGTCCCAGTGCGTCCACAGGAGCTGCAGGCTGCACACTCATGCGCATCCATGAAGGTTTGCCCGGACAGGCCTTATCCTGATAAAGAAGCTACTGTATGCACAGTGTAAGGATGTAAAATCTTAACTGCATGTCTCTCCCCTCATCCTCATCTTTCAAGGGGCTGCTCGGCCCAACGCTACAAGGTAATTTAACAACTCAGTTTCAGGAGATGAATATTTTAAATATATAAAAGCGAAAATATAAGGGTCTTCAAACAGAAAACCGTGGAAATAACACAAGCCATCCTGTGGGAAAGCCTAAATGCAGTCTTTGGGGGCAAAATAACTGGCTGCACTTCAAAGGGAAAAAGTAATGGATGGAGAAATCTACATTTCCTGAGACCCCAACCGCATACTTTAAAGAAGTAAGGGACTCAATTAAAAGAGGCGCTAAAAACTCTGCAACACAACAGAATGTAATTGAATAGATTAACAGCAAACGAAGCAGCCCCAGTTTCTAAATTATAAACATGGGAATACCGAAAGTAGGCTGATGCTTTTGCAGCTGTGGAAATAGCAATCATCAGGAGCAAGGCTGGAAAAGCCTCCGCTGGAACAAACCACGATGGAGAAACAGACTGCAACTGTCTCCAGTAACTGTTAAGGCGGCTTTGCAAAGATTACGAGGGACTGTCAGCTCAACATTAACACCAGATCTGCCCCTTGTGCGAGCCCCTGATGACCGTTTCTGTGTCAGCAGGTTGGGGGACAGCAGCTCCTCGCTTCTGCCAAAAGGGGATCCCACTAGGATCAGCTCCAGCCTGGAAAGCCCTTCCTGCAGCCCTTCTCTATGGTCAGCAAGCAGAAATGATGCCAGATGTTATTCAGAGGAGGTAATGCACAACAGCCACCTAAAAGTCCAATACCCCCTCAGAGTCAGTCCAAATATCCCCCTTCACAAATATCTGCTAAATATATGTAATGCAGACGTCAAGACCCCATTGCCTGTACTTTTTCTCTCCAGGTCCATAGCATCACACCCCTCTACTTGTTAATATAATGTAAGGCTTCTCCACAGGGGACTTGGACAAACTAAGATGGGCTTCTGCTTTTAATCATTTCTCTCTTTCACTTTCCTGATGACAGGAGGATTGCCTAAGGAGATTAGTTTCTCTGAAATAAAGTCTGTCTCTGTAAATACCCTTCCATTTCCCCATGTCTGACAACGCTGGAAAAAGCCAAGTGTCCTGAATCTCTCATTTTCCAGGGGAAGTGACAGGGAACAGAAAAGACTGCAGCACTTCCAAGGATTCCAGAGAAAAGACCATTACTCGAGTCCTCTGCTGAGCACGCAGCCCCCAGCTTTGGCCTCTGCAAATCTCCTTGCGTTGTGAAAAGAGCACCAAGCACACAGCAAAGCTCTAAACAAAACGGCATGTACAGTTTCGAAGGAGGTTTTGATCCAGACAAAATCTCATCTGAGAAGGATACACCTTCATTACAGAACAGCACAGGTGAGGTGACCAACACTTTAAATCGATTTCTATATAAGAGGATAGTAAGCAAACTCTCAATCTCATATCCCTTAGCTGACTCACAGTTCTCAGCTTATTCCTGTAACTTTCATTTCAGTTTTCTGTATTCTCATATAAGGCTATCAACTACTTCTGTCCAAGGTGCTACACTATTAAACCAATTAGCAGGGTTATAGCTGCTACCACTGCTGTACTAGCTCTAGATTCATAATGCAATGAATAATCTACACTTGCATTCTGACCTAAACAGCACTACACCTCTATACATCCCCGTGCCTTCGCTTTCAATGCACCTGTTCAAATACTGAAGTCTGGAATATTTTTTAGCTCTGATAAATTTTCATTTTCCATTTTAAAAATAGTCATTTTACTCATCAAAATCATTCTTCCCATAGATAATTTCCTAAAGAGTCATGTATTACACAACAGGAGATTTTTAATGTAACTTAACATTTCATTCTGAGACTCAAAGACCCTGAATCAGCAGTTCAATTTGCTTAAGCCAACTTCTCAAACACATGATTAGTTTTAGGCATACTGCTAAATCTCATCAACTTCAAAGGGACTTGAATATAAATTTATAACAGTTATAAAATCTTTGACTTGTGAGCTTCTTCCAGGGACCACAAACCTCTGCATAGATTTAGCATCTATTGACAAATACGACTACATTCTGCCGACTCCTTAAATGAGGTTTCACTGACATCCATGATAAACAGGGCAAGGGGCAAAAACAGGACTTTTTACTTGCACTCCTGTTTATGTGTTTTGATAAAAAGGTTTTTTTCCTCGGCCTGTGATTAACCATGTTAGTGATCTGACAGCCACTGAGTGGCAGGAGACTGGAGCAAACAGGTTCAGTGGATGACGGTTTCCTTGTATCCCCTGTAGAGATCTGGTAGAGTGGAGCAGATGAAAGTCCCAGAGGAACGTTTTCCCCTCTGCATAGCATGGAGAGGGGGAAATCCCAAGAAAATATCCTCCTTTATTAAAGTTTATATCTTATATAGAAATTTTATCATACAGAAGAGTATGACAAGTGCCAGAAGTCAGGCGCTAGCACACATGAGAACATATTCGCCACCAGGTGCTCAAAAAGCAGTTAAGTAGATGATCAGGAGGCAAAAACAGAACCACAGAAATCAGGTAATACCTACTACAGAACTACAGTGATTTTATCAAAGCCTCTTTTACAAATACGTATCCATAATAAATAAATTCTGTATCAGATTTAAGTCTAGAAACCTTAAACATTTGGCTTACTGTTTAGGAAATTAAGCTTCAACTCCCTTGAGAGCTTTATAAGTTCTTGTTATTTTATGAATTATGATTTTGTTACATTAAGAATCACTTACTCTAAACATATGGATTAAGAGTAAAAACAAATTGCTACTTAATTACTACAGCAAATAACTGAAATTTGAGAGGCTCTTCTTTTTGCAGCAACGGCACATCAATTCACAGCCAAAGCATCCCATTACTTAAAAAATCTGAGATAAATGTCTACAGATTTCTAATAAAAGTCATAAAAGGTAAGACTTACTATTTCGCTAAACCAATCACAGATTGACAGTACTAGTATTCCCCCCCCCAAAAAAATGCTGTAAAAGCTACAGCACCAAAAAATAGTTTCATTAAAATCATCTAGAATAAACAAGGAAATATGCCCCAAAGTTCATTTGCAATATCTTGAGAGGAACAAATTTGGAAGAATATATAGAAAAGTATGGGAAGAATTACAAAAGTGAGGATAACCTAAAAACTTTGTGTTCTTTAAATTAAAAGCCAAAGAAGTTCACTACAAGACTATAAGAAGATTTTGCTCCTCAAATATCACAGCATGAGAAGAAAATTTCTAAGTTTCTGAAAAATATCTACTTTTCATGTATTTTATTTTAAATAAATATCAATCACCTCAGGTAATAAACACAGCACTGTATAAACTTAAACTTCTCCTAGTTAAAACTATTGTTCAAACAATAAAACAGCACTCACTGTGCAAAGGTTTTGTCTGTAAGGTCCACGCGGTTAATTCTCACAATGCATTCATTTTCCTGGAAAAGTCCATCACGTCTGGATCTGCTGTTCTCCTCAATCCCACGGATCAGGAGTCCCAGCATCCTAAAAGGCCAAAAAAAAAAAGTGTTGACTCCTTATTTTGTTGGTAGGCACTTACACAAGTCAGAAAGAGACATAAATCTCTACTGTAGAGGAGAGTAGATAAACTATAAGCAGAGCATTATGAGGTGCTTAATCTAAAAGAAAGATTTCCTGCTCTTTCTTTCATTACCAGGCTAGGGACTCCAAGAAACACCAAGATGAATGGTTGGACACTAAGGCTATATTACTTGCTGGAATCGCGGGAAACATTAGTCCTTTAGGTCACACTTGGAGAAATGGAAGAAAACACCCAGATCTCCCCCTCTGGTCAATATTTAAATGCAGTTTACGTAGCACATGGCTGTCACTAAAAGGTAAAATAAAATTGCTCTAAAGCAAAGTCCAAACAGATTAAAAGTTGATGTTCTAACTAGACTACAGTAAACTAAGCTAGAATTACAATAAGATTAAAAAGAGAAGTTTCTACAAGCTTTGAAAATTCTCTGCAATCTTGCAGTTCCCAAAGCCTGTGCCTTGATAAATGAGAGCAATACTACCCACCTATGCTGCAGAGCAGCACGACATCAAAACTCGAAGGTGGTTTTTAAGCAGGTTACATACAAATTGCAACCCGGGGTGCAGTACAGACACCTTGAATAACACATTAAGCCAAGGAGCAGGGGTAGGGCAATAGTCCCACGTGGGTAACTCTGCTGAGACCACTAGGGTATTTCTGATCTTCCTATATCATGTAGACTGCAGCCAGCGTAGAGGTATGCAGTAAAGCCAATATAATCTCCCAAATAACCAACAACTCCATGTTTGCGCAGACCTTTTATAACCCATTTTTATCCACTAAATTTCCATATCACATTAGCAAGGACAGATGACCTTTACAGACGATTTTCTATTGGTTTTGCTCCATAAAATATTAATGTGCAATTTCTCACTTTGCTAGCACTCCAATCACGATACAAGTCTCGTACTTCTCAGATTCATTACTGCCCCTAGTAATTAAGTCCATTCAACAGATTCACAGCAACCTATTAACTATTTTAAAATGACACTATATTCACTGTGCATCTGATTTTAAGTTAATTGTAGAAGAAGGTTTAAAAACTCATGCTCAGGTCTAAAGAAATGTAATTCAAAAGAGAACTTGATTCCTACTGAATGCTACTTTTGCAAAACATCTCCCTAGTTTAAAAAAAAATCCATCATAGAAGATAGACTCAATCTTTGTCACCCTTTGCTAACCAAGGGACAGTGGTGCTGAGATGCCCTAATCATACTGATGATAGAGACATCCAACTAGCTGTCACCAACTAACTAAGACCTGACTAAATGTAATTAGGTGAAGATATAAACAAATAAAGGTAGGTAAATTAAAGGAATTTACTCTTCACTAATCCCATTGTGCCCAGATGCTACATCCAAAATAACACCGTAGAAACACCCACTGGTCTGCAAGTCCTTACATGCACTGTGCTATGTGAACAAGCGGCACGAGTCAAGTATACTGCAGCTGTTTAAACTCATTACTCTATTATTTTTATTTTATACAGACTCAATTTTGGCATTAACAACACACTTCTAACGCACTTTTATTTTCCTGTCCTAATAATGCCCAAGTGCAAAAGAAAGGGAAGAAATTATTTCAATTAGTTTATATGCAAACCAAGATTTACTAAATTAGTAAAATGCTTTAACTATCTCTGGAAAAAAAAAATGCTTTACAGCAGCACGAGGTCTGTATAAAGCCAGCATTACCTTATTAGAAGATAACAGTTTACAACTGACATACCAGACCAGCTAGTCATGGCCAGTGTGCTCCCATAAACTGCACTGTATCACTAACAGAAATTAAAGAGGCTCTTCTGTACTTTCTCATGGTTTGACGAGCTGAAGTTTATACAGCAGTCTCAGGCTTGATTAAGTAGGAGGGTCAAATGATTTAAGTCACTTCAGAACTTTTACAACAGGATCAGCATGGTTCTGCCAAAGGTCATTAAAATTTCAAGAGAAAGAATTGGTTAAACAAGTGGTTTGTCAAAAAAAAAAAAAAGCTTGCACTGAGGCAGAGTCACTGTAAAAAAAAGATATATTAAAATGCACACAAAAGTAGGTCAAGGAGCTTCTTCATGGGCATCTTTAAAAGGTCCGCATGATGCATGCAGCAAGACTTCAAGACAGCAACATACTACTCTGATAAAATTATTGCCTTTAATATTTGCAGTTTTGTCCAATCTTCCATCTCAGGATCTTGAAACACCCTAGGCACCTCTGCAACCTTTATGGTGTGCTTATAGTACAAGCAAGCACTGTCTCCACTCCACCTCGGGTAAGAAACCCTGTGTGCCAAGCCGGAGGCAAGGCCGTCAGCCCGCAACAGAGCCCAGGACACTGCTTGGACCTTCCCACATCCCGTCCCAGCTCTCTTCTCGAGCTAGCCAGGACATCTGGGCAGGCAGCAGGTGGAAAACGAAATAAACCATTCTGTGTGACCTCGGGTCTGCCCACAACCTCGGATCTTGTCAAGGGGATGTTTGCACACACAGACATCCACGAAGCAATCAAATCCACTCCTCCTCCGTCCAACATGAAAGTTGATGATTAGGGAAATATTTAAGGATTAGACAATTTCTACGTTTGCAATAATAACTGCCTCGCGTCACAGGCATCCATTTAACTACACAGTGACATCAGTTATGGCATTGGCAATTTCCAACCTCAGGACTGCCAATGCCACATTAACTCTGGCTGAATCTCCATATGTCAAATTTCAGCCTAAAACGAAATTTTACATCCGAGTTGCATAGCTTGGAAAACAGTTATAACAAAAACGCTGACACAGTCTTAACTACAGTACATCAATATGAGCATGCTGCTATAATAGGCTTTTGTGATCTCAAGAGACTATGTTCAATCATTTATAATTAAAGTAATTGTATTGAGACAAAGAAAAGTTCACGGTATAGTACACATTTTATAAATGCGACGCAACCAAATCTGAAAGGTGGCTTTGAAAAAAACAAGGCATGACCAGGCAAGCACTTCATTTTTTGAACTTTTCTTGTCTGATACACCATTAGGAAAGGCTGCAGGATTCTGCAGCAATCTGGTGCATCTTCTGAGAAGAAAAGCAGAGGCAGTTGAAGGGACCAACAGGCTATTACAGGGCTCTTAGTATGTAACTTGGAAAACAAACATTTTGGTAACAGAAACCACCTTACCTTCCACTCAAAGATGAGATAAAGGGCACCACATGGATCCCCAGGGGCCCGACTTCTCCAGAAATCTCCACCATTTTTGTCATTTCACTAAAAAAAGAGCAGAGAGAAACAAAAAAAAAAATCCTGTGAAGCAGCATATGAGATGTTAAAAACTTTTTGTCATTTGATCTAATCGCAGGAACACAGCCAGAGGATATTAGGCTCGGAGCTAACGCATGTAACAGATGAGATGGAAAATGGCTAACAAATTCTTGGGTTTGGTAGATTAGATTTGTGAGCCCTGAAAAAGGAAAAAAGACATCAATATGGATGTTTTCCTAAGTCAGTCCTTAAATTAACCAGAAAAAGTATTAGTATCTGGGTTGTTAGGCCGAGAGAGACTTCAGTCTAAGAATATCTGGTTTTAACTAGCCCAGCTGCTGAGAATGAAGTGACTTTTGCACCTCGGGTACAGGGTACCACCTCAAGCCAACACCAAGTGCTTCAGGTGATGCAAAGCTCTGCCCTTGTCCTGTCTGTGGCCACAAGGTCCCCCCAAGCCCTGTCCCCGGAGAAGGGACCCGGCACACGCTCCAGCACAGCGTTGCTAGTAAAGCAGCCAGGTTCAGTGGAGAGCCTTTCCTCGGTGGCACCCTGGTTAACCAGAAGCGACGTGGCCTAGATACTATAACCCTTATCCTGCTCAGCTGAATATTGCACAGAACTGGCACACAAGTTTATGTAATTTTCCTTGGAGCCCTTTTGTAATTTATCCCTCCCAGTAGGCTGTCACTGGAGTGCATTTTTATTGCGCTAAAGCAAACCAGACCATGCCTGAACGACAAGTCACCGCCGCTCGCGGCGTAAAAGGTCTGGATACGGCTGCATGGGCAGCAGGAGCACCAGGAACGGGCACATCCAGGTGCGGTCGGCTGCTCTCCCTGCCTCCTCACAAAATACCTGTGCATCTGCCAGATTTGGAGTTAATGCTTTTTTTTTCTTTCTTTTTCTTTTCTTTTTCTCTTGTGAAATTGTGCAGAAGAGCTGGGGTCTAATCAGGATAGCTACCAAAAACTCAGGGGAAAAAAAAAAGAAAGCCTCAAAAAAAAGTATGTGCAGGAAGGTGATTCTTATTTCGGCTTCATTTTCTGCTTCCTCCAGTTCTCTTATTAGTAGACAAGAATTATAATTAAAAGGCTATTTTAATTATAGTTTGGACTTATTTGCAACCAAAGGGACCAGGGAATTAAGTGGCCAACGCCTACAGATCAAGAAAATAATCAACAGTAGGGAATCGGTTTTCGTTTGTACAGGGAGAATTTAAATAAATTAATAAATAAAAATGAAATTTGTCCCCAGATAACCCTGGGTTGTTTAAGTACCTCCAGGGAAGAGTTGTCTTCCTAAATAACTGCAATATAGAATAGGAATTTTCTGAGGGCAATCATGATAGACAGCTTACCTGTCATGTTAGATTAATGTATTTCCAACTATAAGCAGGCTCAAAGACAATCTACAAATTTATTTTTAAATCTAACAAAAAATGTACACACCAAGAACAAGAGGATTCTTTTCAAAAAGAAACAATGCATTATACATGGAGTATTTATTTTAAAAACAACCTTCCTCTGAGGTCCCCACAAAGACAACACGTGTGAGCATTGCCTGCCTCCTGTCTCCCAGATCCCAGTTGACACTGTGCTATCGATTTTTAACCTGAAGAAACTATCATCATTTACTATGTAAATTTTTTATTGCTTGATGTTTATTGATTTCTGCCAGATTCTTTACAGTCTATCACATTTGTCAGGAAGGCTTGCCATGCATGTTGTTAAAAACATTGACAAGTACAGTTTAGCAAGGAGAGGGAATACGTGTGTGCACACATACGGGCATGGGCGCAGGGAACATGCACGACAGTTCATTCTTAACTTCATCTTCAGACTGACACTGCCCTTACTGCCAAATATCGCAGTTCTCTCTCCTGAAAATAATACTAGGAATTAACATCAAAGATATGATGCGGGGAAAAAAAAGTTAGCGAAAGAAGTGTGTACAAACTTCCCACTAACACTAAAAAACTCATCTGAGCCACTAAACCAACTGATGCTTAAAACAGACCTCTCCAGCACAAATGATTTTTAATTTTGGAGTTGGCTTTTGTTCTCCATGGGACCAAACTATTAACAGCAGGGAGGATCTGGGTAGGATTTCTCTTGGGGAACACAACTGGTGGAATCTGTGGTGGATTAATTGCTCTGCAACTTACTGAAGACAGGATTTCCTAAACTTTCCTGGAAGAAGCTTCTTTTCACCTCGGTTACCAGACAAAATCTGCCATCGTGCACATGTCACAACAAGAAGCTACTAGCCGAGTAAGCACAGATCAAATATTTACCATTCCAATGACTTATTCTTTTGCCTTCTGCAATTTAGCTCTATTCAACACTTGCACACAACAGCCCAGGCAACAACACGATGATGCAACACACTGAATCCCTCACACTTTTTTTTTTTTTTTTTTTTAAAGAAAAGGAAAGGTACAAATGAACAAGATGGATCTGAAAAAATCTCTTTGCCCAGGATGTCAGTGCTGTCCTTGCAAACAGAAACGTAGAGCAGTAACTCTGAATGTGCTTTGTGGCACTCACATTGACCACAGCCAAGTAAGAGGCAAAGAAATGTCACTCAGATGCAGGGAGCTCACAGATAAAGTTATTGATCTCCTTCTGAGCTAATGAAGAGGAGCCTGTATTTCACGAGCACCAGCCCCTGCTTCTGCTCTGAGAGAGTGAAGCATCCACGAGCACAGGCGGATGGCACTCGGTGGGGGGCACAGAGTTTTTGGCAACATCCAAGTAACACAGGGTTTTTAGAAATGTAAGTATATGTGGTTTTATCCAATACAGAGGGTGATGAGTATGTACTTATCTCATATACCAAAACTGTACAGTTGGTAATATAGTGTCTGTACCCCTCTTCCCAGGGACAAGAGAGCCAGCCTTCCAGAGCCAGCCCAGCAAGCGGGGGCAGAAAAGCACTTTTCTTCTTTCTTCCTCCTTTAAAACCAGATGCTCAAAGCTCTGACCAAAGTGACGGGGAAACCATAAAGGAGGGACTGGAGCTAAAGCTGCTGGATAGAGTTAGTACAATGAAAGCCACAAGAAAACCTGACTGATATCTAGTGATGGAGAGTGCACTGCAAGGAGAACAAGAAAGCAACTGAGTCAAAAAAAAAAGTGTTTTCCAGTCACAGTAGAGCTCATTCTCATCTACGAGAAAAGGATCTTTCAATTAATTACCCACCAAGTTTATATACTTAATATGGAATAATACTGGAATCCTCCAGCTTCAGGTTCCAAACAGTAATTAGTCATCTTCTCTCAAAATTTAGTAATCTAGCAAATATGCCACTGAAATCCAGATTTTTCCATCCTAAATTTAACTTTCATGACATAAACTGTATAAAAATTTAGAGACAAATCACAGGCTACAGGAAACAGTGCCCCTCCTCTTTTTTTCCCTTTTTTTGCATCAAGTTGCTCCAGCTCTGCTTCTATGCCATAAGACTAATACCAGACAGAGAAGGATACAAGAAGGTTTAGAAAAAAGCTAAGGAGGAGAAAGTGTGGCAGTTATGCTCAATTATGTATCTACGATGTTTAACCAAAGAACTGTGACCCTGACTGCTGCTAAAAAGAAAGTGTGAAGGCAGCAAAATGGAGCATAATGAAAACACATAATGAATTATCTATGCTAAAATACTGAGTTCCAACCAACCCACTGCTAAACAGTCACTTCCAAACAGGCTAATGTTTACTGTTCCTTAACACAGTAATTTTTACTAAAAATAACTTTGGTAAAATCAATTTTTCAAAACCAGTATTTCCATTTTGTATAAAGGCATCGGATTCTAGGGGTTCATGACAAATTTCTAGCAGACATCCCACTACTACAATAAAAAATTTTAAGTCCCAGTCCAGAAAAGGAAAGCAAGGAAAAATACCCAATTTTATACACAAATGGTATTAATTTGGTTTCAGCTGCTTTGAATATCATTTTTATTAGGAAATATAAAGTTAAAAAAAAAGAAAAAAAACACCTTCAGAAGTTACCAGAAAATTGTCATTAGTTCTGCCTTACTGTTAAAAAAAGTGCTGATGAAGCAATATTTAAAGACTCTTCTCCAACAAAGGTCAACTCTCAAAAAATTAAGCTAAGACTTCCAGGCGCACAAAGGATAAGGCCCTGAAAAGTTTTCCATTACTTTTATAGTGAGAGTCCAAGTAAATAAGTTTCCTTCTGATTAGCATCTGAGTATTTCTCAAAAGTCGCCCACACTCCTACTTTTCTCATTTATTTCACTTGCTTAAGGTACAACCTTTTGATTTTACCTACTTAAATCAATGAACTGTTTTTCTTCACATGGAACTGAGAAACACAAAATGAGTCAGGGCTGCAGCTTTTAACTTCAACAGGTTTTGAAATCATAGAGTATTCATTATATATATATTTTTCTGCTTCCCTCTAAACCAGCCATTATTGGATGCAACTAGGTGAGGGACACTAACCTCGGGGAGGTTGCTGCTCTGATGAAGAGTTTCAGATAATTTGTTAAGGAGTCTAGCTACTATTTTTCTTAAGTGCCATATATCATAATGATCACCAGACTGGATGACAAGAAGAAATATTTTCTGGTGAAACTAGCAGAGACAGTAGTGGTTTTCTTCTTTCTTCCATAGCATGAAACAGCTCACAATCAGACTGAAATATTAGTTTCATTAACATCATTTAACTTAACATGACATATTTAAATGAGAGTTAATGGCCTGTAAGAAATCATGACTTGGTGGTCCATCATGGTCTCTGAAATATAACAAGACCCCCACAAATTAGTATTATGAATAACATTTTTCCAGAAAGAACAGTGCAGAATGAGAGAAAATATATCTTAAGATGTTAGCTTGCTCATTTGTGGAAAGAACTGTTTTTATTAATAAGAGGCTTATAACATGTAATTTACTTAGTTTCATTTAAATTAAGATACCAGCAAGACAGATAATCTCTCATGACTGTTTCACCATTCTTTCCTTTCAATTCTTTATGGAAAAAAAATACTTTTGTAAAAAAAAGTTTTAAAAACAATTGTTCCCCTTTTCCTTTTAAGGAAAAAATAACCGGCTTGCCTTAAACATTTATATTCGTAGATTTTTGAAATCCCAGTGAGCTTCACAGAAACCAATTTCCTTTGTTCTACAGAATAATAGTTTCTGCATCCTCCTAAATTCACTAAATTCCAAGAAACTGGAATCTATTACAAACAGATATATTTGAATATATTTCAAAATGTTGTGAAAAAAATTCCCCATACTACACGTTTGAATACTTGCAGGCAAAAAAGTGTTTTTAAAAATCTCAACATCCTCAACAGAGCATGCAGGGGGCACATGCACTCTAGTAGAACCACTTTTCCGGGTGGACTTAAGGCAACACCGCTCCTCTCTGCTTTGCCTTTTGACCGATCTGTTCTTTCAGCGTATCAGCGGGGATCCAGCTTACAATGACGTGTTTTTATCTCCCAACAGAAATACAAGAATGCGGCAAGGTAACAAGGAATGTACCCTCCCGGCCCGTGCACCAGCTTGTCCCCCACTCCTTGTTCAACACTTGGATGCTCGGTTGCCTATTGAGTGGGTCCCAGTCTGTGTTCTTCAGCACTTTTCCTTCCATACTTCTCCAGGCTGGCAGAATTCACCAGAGCTCAAAAGAGAACTATAGACACTCTATTCCTTTTATCAACTGTTATGTGACATGCCAGAGAGGATGCTTCAGGGATTAAATATTCCTGGAATGTTTCACCGAGATCTTTTGCCAAAGTTTCCAATGACACCACCAGAATCAGCACACAGAGATTAAAGCAAGGAACATCGCAAGCGCCGGCTGAAGACTCCCAAGTGTAAACAGCAACTTGGGTAACTTTATAAGCAACAAGATGTTCTCAGAGAAAAAGAGCAGCAGAGGCCATAAGATGACTCAGATGATCAAAAACACACAAGTAAAGCATAAGGACAGCAAACAGGAGCATAGCATGAGCAAAGCTTGATTAATCCCATTAACAAACTGACAGATCCAAAGACACTAAAGGAGCAAATGAGCGCATATATTTGGCCATGCATAATAATTACCTCAGGTGAAATAAGCTGTAGAAGTCTTTAGCTACGTTCCATAAAGAGAAAGAAGAAAAACAACATTAGCAACTAAGCTGACTAGGTTCAATACCTGTGTGATGAACACTAATCAGTTAGTGTGTAGCGCAGAGACCCGGCAGGTGCAGAGGGCTGGAAGAGCACTCCAATTCTGTGTCCTGATGACACCAATCTAAAAATACACCTCGGTTTCAGCAGGCACATGAGGAGAAACCAGAGAATGGCATACAAAGCAGGTGACAGGGAGGGCTCCAAAGGGGGGAGAAAAATGCAAACGATCAGATGGATGGGTTCTCTCTGAAGAAATGAGAGAGATGTTGAACAATGACACAGAAGCAAGACTAAAAAATTTACCATCTTGCATGGAAGACAGTGATTTTTGATGTGCTCAGAAAGGAAAGTTGATATTTGTATCAAGATCCTGACATGGGCCGTGCGAAGACCAAAGTTAGAGCCTCTGCTCTGACTTCCCTGGCAGACTTTGGGCATACAGCTTCATGCCTCTTCTCTAGACCTGCTCTAGGTAAAAATGCGCATATTAACAGTTCTGTTTCCCCCTGCTCCCCTCTTAGGGGTTTGGGTGAATAAATGCTCTAACATACAATGTTGTGTATTGTGTGGCTTTTGTTTTATACTATTTTGACAAATGGCTATAAGTTCCAGAATTATAGCAAATTAATTGCCTTCACCAAAATCAAAGTTAATTTGATTGTGACATCTTTGCTGTAATGCCTAAGTTTCCCATATGACATTTTTTCAGTTCCATTAGACAGTCTGCTATTATAATACTAGTACAGTCCTGCAACAACCAACCTAGGGGGACATCAAAGAATTAAATTCCTTGGCCTACTCTAAAAGGTGACTCTAGTGCAGTGTGAATCACCAATTCACTTTGTTCCAAACTTAGCAAAGCCAGTTTTGTTTCCATTCACCCAGTCAGAATTTTCCTTGTCATTTCAGGAAACAATGAACCTCAAATGTGAATTTCTGAATTTTCTGTTGAAAGCACCTTTTTTTTTTCCTTTTTCTTCCAACTCCTATCATAGTTAGTCAAGCTTATTTCACTCAAAATATGGACCAGACAAAATAAAAGATGATTCTCAATCTGCTAATGCAACCACTGACACCTTAAGTTATAACACTGGCCATCCCGGGTCTGGTATAAACAGGGAGAGGAAAAGGATGCAATCAATCTAACTACCCTAGTGAAGCAACAGACAGGGAAACACAGAAAATCCTGGTTACAGTTTTCAGAGTGCATATACATGGAGTTAAGTTCTGCTGCAGAATATGGTGAAAAGGAACTTTACATTTCAGAACTGGAAATATCATTTTAACTAAAAAGGGACATTTTAGGAACATATGGTTCAGCAGTTTGCTTACTGAGATGCAAGAACATCCTCTGCCTTAGACATTGAACACTTTTTCAAGATTCATTAGAACACAAGTAAGACCAAAATATACAACAGCAGCACCTCCAGTACCCATTTACTCCAAACAGTGCAAGTCATCATCATTCCCATCCATCAACCCGGGTAAAAGATTGTCACATGCAAAAAAATGCTGAATTGAGTGCATGGCTGGGACGGGAAAGGGGACATGAGGGTGCTGCTGAGCACACCAGCCGCAGACGTGGCAGGTGAGGGGCCAGCCTTGTCTTGCACATTGATAAAGCCGGAATCACTGCCCAGCAGACGGGGCTCCTACCTGACAGCGAGCCGGGCCCTCTGCGCCGCCAGCAGCTCCGCGGGTGCAGGGACGCTCATCTCCCCATCCTCAAAGGCCAGCGGAGCTCCCTGTTGAGATTTCAAAGTGCACATTGTGAAACTAGCTAAATATTTATGCATTTCAAACAACGGCTGTATTAAATGAGGAAGCCAGGGGGATGAGATTTTGCCCCGAGGCCGTGTATTGTCAGCAGCTGCTCTCTCTTCTCCCTCTACCTTTTTAGAGCCTGTGGGGCTGCTCGGACTCTCTCAGTCCATGGAGCAATGGTGAGGGGAGGGATGAAGCCAGCTGCAGGCCCGTGCCAGACCTACAGCACAGGCTTCTTCCACCCTTGCCACCCCTTAAGTAGCGTCTCTCTGGTGCAGACACCTTTTCACAGCAACTTATCAAAAAGTGAAGTTATGGAGCCATTTGACCAGACTAGAATACAGTGCGCACAGGGCCTCATGTTAATGCTAAAGCTCTTTTATTACTGAACTTTCTCTTCCTGATCCCTCGATTCTTTATGTTTGCATTTTTTTCCATACTAGGAGAGGGGAAGAGGTACCAATGAGATAAGAACACTGTCAGCAGGTGATATATTAGCTTTAATGTACTGTACTTCATTGCAATTCTCATGGCAATAATGTAAACAGAGTAAAACATGTAACAAAAAGCTGCTTTGGAGAGGTCATTTCTGCCAGCTCTGCAACAGGAATAGACCTGGAAGACATAAATCTTCAGCTGTCAACACACTAAGAGAATTCAATTCGGAGCTTGATCTTAACTAGATAAAGACTAAAGTTAATAATTAGGTTTTGTTGTAGCAGTGTCACAGTTTTCCAGTGTACATTCTTACCATGTTAAGCTGTCCTAAGACAAACAGTAGCAATATTATAAATTAATTGCAAAGAACAGTGCCAACAAAATAGGTAATTTCATTCTCAGGAAGAACTTTAAACTCTAGTAGAAATTGTGCATTAAAACTCCACATTTCTCTACAAAGCTGGGATTACAAGTTTTGACGTTTTCAGCAGCCCCCCAGAGAAGTGTAGAGCTTATTTTCATTTTAAAAATAGCAAGGCAGTTTTTTGTTGGTGGTTGTAGTTCGTTTTTTAAAAAGGAATCACCTTCAGCTCTGCAAGCAACCAAGTGGACTGCACCTCAAGCTGGACTCCCTTCTGGATCACACACCACCTACGAGCTTCTGAAGCTGTAACACTGGCCACAAACCTCTTTGTACATTAAAGGGAACGTAAATCAGAGTTCGCTTCCTCTCCAGAGCCAATGCAGCTCACTGAAAGCTAATTTCTGTCACTAAAGCAATGGAAAAACTCTTTCTCTCTCTCTCTCAAAAAAAAAAAAAAGAAAAAGAAAAACACACAAAAAATCTCCCAAAATATATGGAATAACAACATTTCTTCCAATCACTTTTCACAGTAGAATTGCACCTCAAAGAGCAACTCCCGTTACATCACATGCTACCATATTAACCTCACAAATAGCAACCCAACACCACGTAATGAGTTAGCAGTAGAAACCTGCTGTCTGATCTTTAAACAATGACTTCATGTTGCAAAAAGGTGAAGCCTTGGGAGCAATGGATAACGGATGCAGACAAAGCTCTTTAACAACTACTGCCTTCTTGCAAAGCTGCCCTTTGTTAGCTGCCCCATGAAAACACTGGTGCTGAAAAGCCTCTCCTTTTTGGAAGGCTCAAAATACAGCCAAGCCACAAGCAGATTCGGGCGTTGCAGATCAACCAGCTTCTCAAACTAGATCCTAGAGACTCCTGAAAGCACTGGCTGCTGCACGAGACTGCTCAGAGCACAGTACTCAACTTGATACTTAGCCACAGGGCTGTCTGGCTGCCCAAAGCTGCCCTTGCACCCTACACAGCTCTGCAAATACTACGTTCATTCTGCTTCAGAGCTTCCAATGGTCTTTGCGTGTTCAGCCAAGAGCAGGATGCACCTTCTGACCCACAGGACTGAGCTCTGGAAATACTCTGGCTATTAAAGGGCTGTTAATCCCCTCAATTCCCCCCCAGCAGCCTTCAGTCACACACCTTCTACTCTAAGTAGTGTCTGCTTTGACACACATTTATGGAAGTTTCTCGAGCACTGGGAGCAAATTCATATTGAACAAGTACTAAACCAAGCTGAATCTCAGAAGTAGATGAGAAGTTCAGAGAAACACAAATTCTGTAAAACAACTGCAAAAAAGCTTCAAGTCCAGGCTCATTACCTAGAAACACACATGGTATCTACTCAAACCTGGTAGATCCCAAGGGAGAACATCTTCACCTGAGACTTCTGTGAGCAGGTTAAAAGTGAAGGCAGGTGCCCGAGGCTGGAGGTGGCAGTGCAGTATCCAGGGGAGGTCGGAGTTGTCCGCGCTCGGGAGCCGGTCCAGGCCAGGGCACAGGCCACCGTTCGCTCCCGCCGGCGCCAAGNTGCAAAAAAACTTCAAGTCCAGGCTCAGGGTATAAAACGAACAAGGAAGGAAATAAATTGATTACCTAGAAACACACATGGTATCTACTCAAACCTGGTAGATCCCAAGGGAGAACATCTTCACCTGAGACTTCTGTGAGCAGGTTAAAAGTGAAGGCAGGTGCCCGAGGCTGGAGGTGGCAGTGCAGTATCCAGGGGAGGTCGGAGTCGTCCGCGCTCGGGAGCCGGTCCAGGCCAGGGCACAGGCCACCGTTCGCTCCCGCCGGCGCCAAGGGGACACCAGGGCCCCAGCAACCTTCTCATCTGCTGCTCTCCCAACCAGACACTTTTAATTACCGCATTTAAAAACCCAACGCTTTTAGCAACACTTGCAGGATCACGGGATCACTTGCTGACAGCCAGAATGAGTTTCAAAAGCCTCGGCGCTATTTTTAGCTTTCAAAATCAGCACTTGCATCAACATTCCCAAACTAATTAGTAGGTGCTACAAACCGAAGGTGTTTACCTTGAGCTACGGCAACAAAAGCAACACTGCGGCGGCACAGGCAGATGAGCCCCAAACCACACACCTCGAGAGGGCCACGGAAAGACCCGTTCCGGTGCTTCGGAAAGGCCTCCCAACGTCACGTTTTGTGCGGCGGGAACAAAGCAGTTGTTTCTTCATCAAAGCATGAAGTCAAATGTGTGTCCACAGGCATTTCTGTCATCAAGATATAAATTCAAATGTGCATCCACAGGTCTCTAAAACCACTAAAACAACTTGTTCAACTCTTCATTACGACACTCCTGCAACCTCAGCACCGCAGGCAGGAGAACGCGGCAAACCACAGGGTTTAAAGTGTTTGGAAGTCAGTGCCAGAATCCCCCTCACTTGGCCTTAAATCCACAATGGGCCTAATTTTTGCCCAAACTGTGGTCCCCAAACAATTAATAAAGTAAAATGTATGGAGTTGGGATATCTCAAGGCCAAAGAACACTGACAAGTGAAATACTTAAAAGTTATCAACAGGCACAAACCTGTTCTTAAGACATCTTTCTGAAAACAAGATGTTGTAACTGTGGGGAAAAAAATACACACAAAATCAGAGGCTCTGAATAGGTTAAAACTATGAATTGTAAAATACCAACTGCTCGTGGGTTACACAAAGCTCAAAGTCGCTCAGCTCCTACAAACGAGGGGCAGCTTGGTGTCAATATCCGCACTTCATCTGCTTAGCTCATCTTGCACTGTCAAGATTATATCAGACGATCTTTCTGCCCACACAACTTCACATAACCAAAAAAGCTTCCCGAAATATAATTACAAGCAGTGTGCTTTAGTATTGCAAAAGCATATATAATGTCTCCAAAAAAAAAAAAATCTGGATTTATTTTATCGCTTCTTTTTTACTCCAAATTAGTATAATGAAATATAAAAAAGATCCTTTCAAAACCAACCGCTAACAGAAAATGAAGCATGTTTCCCAGCACGCTCTCAGAAGGCATTACAGAACCTGGCTGAAGGAGATGTTGACCAACAGATGTGCAGCCTGTCGCACTTAAACCAGGGTATTTATAACCACAATTAATTTATTTAAATTAAAAAATTCTTGACCATCTAACATCCCTGCAATATCAATGCAAAAATCAATGCAAAGCCATGCAATAAAATGCTGCTAAACCAAATGGAAAAGAAAAAGATTACAGTATTTGTTACTGCATATTTCTTACTTCTCCAGCGGTCTACTTGATTTAAATCGTTCTGCCTCCATAAAACGTGATAAGTATTTTTAAACAGCTCACAATACTTCCATTTCACTTACTGATTAAACTACATCATCCCCTTGAACATTCAGAATGAAATTCATTTGAAATGGATAATTGATGCAATTGTGCAGTATCTACAAATGCAATTAATCACTCGCTAAAGATGATTTTTAGGCACACAACATATGAAAATAAGAATCATACAGCTTCTTTCAGTGCTGTCAATTGAAATGTATTCTACTAGACTGTTAAAGGTTATTTTTCAAAATAAGAATGGCGACACATCTTCAAATACTTCTGACATAATATGCAAGGGGATTCATGTTTAATTAGCACAGCACAAAGACAAGCCAGAGTACAGTATCGCTTCTGGCAATTATATGACACTTTCAGGAACTGTAACAGCAACATTCTCCCCTTTCAGCTACCAGTGGGCTTCTCAAATGTTGTGCTGTGCTTGCTAATCTTGGCACTTAAGAAGATATTTTAAGCCAAGGGCATAAATAGACACACTCTTGGGAATCAGTCTGGAGTAGATTAAGAAATTATTCCCCCAAATTATTTGCTACCAACTCTGTGCCGAGGGTGATCATCACAGCTGAAGTGCATTAGTGGATTACATAGATATGCCCAGCCTCCTTCGGTGCAAAATCAAGCTGGTTTAAAGCATCTTCCCCAGCTGGGCACACTATTCTGTGCGACTCTGCCCGGCAGCAGATCAGGAGTGTCAGTACCACATGCACAGTCCCACTGAGGTGTGAATTATCACCAGGAAGGGAAGGGCAGGAGCATCTAATGCCCATGTGGCCATTTCCAAATTGACTGCTTGTGCCCGAGAGCAGTGCTCAGCACCTCATGCCAACAGGACTGCTCAGCCTCTAATCCAGCAAAATACTCAAATAAATTGTCTGGCAGCAACAATCTTCAAAATGTCCCCCTAAACCCTTCCCATTTACCAGCTCCCAATTTAGGTCCAGTCCTATCCAGTCCAAAATGCAGCGGATGAGACTTCTTGTCTCTGCCAACTCAGCGTACGGTGAGAGTTATGCCATAGGTCTGGTTACCCAGCCTACAGCACACACAAAACACACGTCTACTGTGACCTTAGCCAACACACAGCAATTTGCACGCTGTGATAGCTTGATCAGGTCTGAGCTGCTAGAGATCTTTGCACAGACTGACATGAAATCCGGATTTGCATGGAAATGGCAATTCCCGATTTTTAAAGATATAAACAAAGAGTAAGTTCTCAACCCAAGTGCAGTATGGATGAATCTGAGCCTTAAGATCAAAACTGTTACACATAATTTTGGTGTACCTTGAAATTGTAAAAGCTCCAAGAGCCCTCAAATCCAATTCTCCCCACACTGAACAAAAGGAAAATTTCCACTCGCTGCAGCAGTGCTGGAGCTCACACCTTTCTTGGCAGTTGTTTCACATGGGGAAGGGAAGGAAGAGGTGCAGCTGGAGTGCAAGTGCAAGAACTTCCCTTTATGATGGGCTCACAGGAAAGAAAAGGGGACATTGCTACAGTTAAAAGTCTCCAAAAGTAGCTTTTCTGCATATAAAACACTGGACTTGAGCCCAACATGCTAAGAATTTCCAGGATGAGGTGAGTAATGTCTTTTCCAAGCAGTGGTAGAGGGCTGCTTTCTAGGGCACCGATAAATATTTGCATTTAGCGCCCCTACTGGCAGAGAAACAATTCTTGAAGTAAAAAGAAAAATTTCAGGAGAGGAAACCCTACTGAAAATGCAAGTACTATGGTAGACACTTGCAACATTTATGGGCTGGCAGTACTGGAATAACTCCTGCAAGGATGGAGTAACCGGCCAGTCATGGGGGCAGTCACATCTTCACAACAAGGGATGCACTTACAAGTCCTCCCCCATTCATTGTGCCAATTTTAACTGCCACCCTTGCTCAGGGAGATGTTCAAATCTCTGCACGCTCCTGAGGGCTTCTGCAGGGATTTGCATGATGAAAACCATGTTTGGATGCCAGGGGGTCTACAGCTTCCAAGGAAGTGAATCTGTTTTCTACTAGTTAGAGACCAGTTTAACCCAGTGCTGGGGTGAAAACAGCCTACCAGGACTGGCATAAAGAGCTAAGTTCAATTTCATTTTTTCGCCCTGATGGAAAGTATATTAAAAGGAAACATAGCTACAGAGTTGGGTAGCTGCACTCAAAAATTGGGATTCAAACCCTGCACCAAGGCAAGACATAGCTAAACAGAGGATGCAAGGGGAGAATGCAGAGAGCTCAGCAGGCTCCAGCAGCCCCCTCTGTCCCCACGCACGTCTCCATGGTCTGCTGGGGATGCACAAGCTCCTGNAAGGAAACAGAGCTACAGAGTTGGGTAGCTGCATTCAAAAATTGGGATTCAAACTCTGCACCAGGGCAAGACATAGCTAAACAGAGAATACAGAGAGCTCGGTGGGCTCCAGCAGCCCCCTCTGTCCCCACGCACGTCTCCATGGTCTGCTGGGGATGCACAAGCTCCTGGCCTTTGCTCTACCCTCAGTGGAAGCGATAGAGCAGCTTCAGCAGCTCAGGGCACCTCACTCGTTACTCCCATGGGATTATTAAGCTTGCACTTACCCCTGCTGCGAGTATTTAAAAGATTTGGGCTCACAGAAGCACGAGGAGTCTTGTGTCTTCTTGTTAGAGACTGTGTAGAAGCACCCTAAAATCCTCCAAGAGCACGGTTCACATATAATACTTTATCATTTTGCATTTTAACTAGATCTAGAGGAGAGTTATTAAATTTATTGCCTGGAAAGCTATAGCTTTTATTTACAAGGAACATTTAACAGGGCTCTGAGGAAAGCAGAGCAGTGAACAACGAGGTGTTTCCAAGTTAGAACTTGTCATTCCTTCTGCATCACCGACTTGAAGACAAAGTCTGTGTTCTGAGAAAGTGCCCAACCTTTGGACATGCGAGTTACTATACAAATTATTTCAGAACATTCCCATGGCAACAAGCATCGTTTAAAGACTGCGCTATCATTAGTGCTATAAATGCACACTACTCCCTTCTCTAAGCTGGATGGAAGCTGCCATGGGGCAATTAACACTGTAAAAATAGGAATGAATTTCACATCCTTTTCTGCCAGAAAAGCCACCAAATTATCCCAGAGCAAGAGAACACCAGCATTATCTTCTCTAGCCTGACTCACCACTTCTAGTCTCCCAAAAATCTAGAATTACTGAAACTTTTTCTATAAGATTTGCAAGTTACAAGGCTCCATTTTTGTTTTTTTTTTTTGCTCATCTGTGCAAAGAGAAATGGGCTGCATTCCTTTTAAAAAGTAAATGAAAAATCTCTGAAAGTACCGTACAGCAGGATTACTTCTGCACAGTTTCCCTTAGCATCTAAATCTTATCTTGGCAATTTTACATATCATCGCACATCGCCATTTCTCCCCAAAATGTAATTCAGATTTTAGTCATACCACATAAAAATACCAATCATGAATATTTAAAAAACAAGAATACATAATACAGAAGATAAGTTTTGCAAATGCATATGCAATACCGGATTAAAATTTCCTGCTTTAACATCACCAATACGTGGTCAATATGACATGAAAGGCTGTCAAAGTATGACCTAAAAGTTGAAGATACAGATAGCACTTCAGCACGGCATCTTTGCTCTTTGGAATAAGGCCATTACGGAATTTAGTTGTCTCTTGCAGTACAAATGAGAACTGTGGACATGCGGAAGAGGGTTTCCTTCAAGACGTTCCCATTACCAACTTGAGCTTTGTTTAAAGACAGCAAATTTGCGCTCACTGGTTTGGAAACCAAAAAGCAACATGAGTAAAGCATGCAGCACAGATCACCTTCTTGCTTTAGAAGACACTTTCACCAACTTACTCCAAGTCAAGGGGACAGCAGCTCATCAATAAGCTAAACAGCTGAAACTTGCTCAGTTCCTCCTGCGCGGGAATTGCCTCGTAGGCTACATTACATTACGTTTGCCTCCGTGGACGACATATGGTAGTAATTGCTAGTTATGTTGCTGCTTTTCCTCATCTGGGATTATCACAGTGAAGCAACAGCACTGATTAATCAATTAGCATGGATTCATTAGAGAGGAGATGAAAGATCGGGCAATGTAATTGTGTTTACTGAACAATGGATCACAGTGTGCTTAAAGGCAGGGCTTCCTAACACAGAGAGTCCCCTAACTTTACACACACACTATATTCCAAGTACTTAGAGCGCTTTCAGGCATTAGAAAGAGTGCAAACACATGTGAGCAAGGAACACTGGGGTCTGCAGAACGCAGAGAGGGATGAGAACACAAGACAGATGGTTCTGAGATAGGCAAATATTTTAGCTTTGACTAAACCTTTGTAAAACACTTAAATCACTTGCTATACTACGTATAGCCATGTCTGCACGGTACAGCAGCCTAGAGCAAAAACAGGCCAAAAAAGGTGTCGAGAAAACATTATTAACCAAACGTGGCAAGCAGAAGAATATCAAGAACTAGCCTGGTTTTCTACTTCGCCACCACGACAGCTATCTCTCTATATGAAGTAAAGAGGCACATAAACTGTGACTAAGAAGTTTTCATGTACGACGTGCACATCCTGCACTGCTTGCCCTTGCCAGAGGTTGAGCATCAAACTGGCACGGGCAATTAAAAAACATGGATATAAAACTCCTGAACGTGTCTTGTGTTCCAACCGCACGATCCCCTTTAGATACTGCTGCTATAGATAAAACTACCTGCTTCTATCTTAGGGTGTCATACAGATTGGCCAGTGATGGATATGGTGCTGTCAAGACACAAGACAAGAATTAATTTCTTGAAAAATATGGTGTAGCCGAGAGGTATTAAAAATCCTCTCCTGCAGTCTGTTTGAGAGGATAAAGACCAAACAAAAACGCAAAAGGTTACACAGGAAATGCTTTGCTGAGAATAAGGAGGTAGAAGATATGCCCACAAAACTCCGTGAAATCAGAGATCTTTATATAAATCAAAGCCCAGGGCCCCTTGAGAGACCTTGGCGCAGCCCGGAATGCTCTCAGGGCCCCACTCCTGCAGCGCTTTCCCGGGAAGCCTCCTCGACGTGCCAGGGAAGCAGAGCTGGTGATTAGTTCAGAGCCTCCTCGGCTTGGAATGCAGCCCTTGAACGCAAGGTACTAAAAATCACATTGCTTGTTTAGATTAAAGGCACTTTCATTCCTGCTGGGAGTTAAGTATCCCCCCCTTAAGTTTGTGGGCTGCAAATTTATTTACTCTTCAATAGATTCAGGCATCGAGTTAATGAAAGACTTATCTGCTCGCCTCAGTCTAAGTGCCTTACTGGTAACAGCCTGAGCAGCAGACATCTAAAATGTCCTTCACACATCTAACATTTCATCATTTCCTCCCTATTTTCAGAGGTCCTAAATCTATCTTAGACTTAATCCTGAGTCTAACAACTAGTCAAAGAAAAGGAGACCATTACTCTTGAAGATGCTTCCAAGGGACTGAGGGAGCATTTTAACTTAGACAGGACCAAAGTGAACAAGAGTTAAATATTGTGCGTATCTCTTCGAGGAGTTGAGAATTGCCTGCGTCTGAATGTAAGAAAATATACTGCCCTACATAAAGCCCTTGATCTTGATCCTAATTCTCAATGGAAATTAAGGGAACTGTGCAGCATTTTAATTCAGTACAACTGTATACAAAAATTTATTTCAGGATCTGCAACTGAAGTCACAGTGTTAGCCTGAATTTATGAGTGGATATTATTAATAAATCTGAGTTGACTCCTCTGAGCCAAAACATTACTATCACTGGCTTTTCTTAAACCTAGGAGGTAACTTAAACCAGAGACCGATCACCTGAGAGTATATTGTTATTTCCAACAAATCCTTATGAATCATAAAGGTATTTTCAATATCTCCTAGGATTTTAAAAAGTCATCAGGAAATAATCCTTCATAAAATGACTTGGTTTCATGTTAATTATTAACTATGTTTTGAAATAACAGCACTGGTTAGTACGTAACTTGACAGCACTAAAACTTGCACTGGAAGAAAACAGGATGCACCACATGACTAGAAGAAAGCAGGGAGCACAATACTTCTTAATCAGAGATGTATCATATTCATTGTGAATAAAATAGTACAGCAATAATAAAAAAGAATTAAGCTCAAAATGCTATAACAAGCAATATTTTGCACATTTTTATCTACTTATCAGAGATTAAGAAGGGGCCAATCTCATCCAGTGAGAGCTCTCACAACAGTGATTTTTTTTAAGAGAAAATATGCAAAGGGAATTACACAGCCAACTATTTTCACACTATAAAGGTTCATTTATTGACTGAAATTGCTTTGTGAGATTATAGAGGGACTTAATTACACTATAGTTGTTAACTAATAGCTGCATTCTTAATTGCAAGAGCAAAGGTCAGAGCCTGCATTGCTGTTGCGTAGGTAAGCATGACAAGTGACATGAGCAAATGAGTAATTCTCCCCAAGATAGACAGTAACGCGAGTTATCAGCTCTTCTACTTCTTGTGTGCATCCCTAAACAAGCAAAACTGTGACCTGCTTCTTTCCTTTCGAGAAAAATAAAAGAGGAGAGCCATGAAAAGATTCAGCCATAAAAAAGGCTTCCAGCAGAAATCCCCGACTCTTGTGTATCCTTCTTTTAAAATAAACATTATCATTTATATTAGTGGTTTCCTATAAAGGAAATATCCCAGGGACATGTTAGTACATATCTATGTGCTGAAAGGTGAAAGGAAATAGCTAATCTGTCTCTTCCCTAAAGCCTTTATGCAGCTCCATCATTTCCTAACCTCTTCACAGAAGATGCTCAAGCTGGTTTCAAATGAGCAGAGAAGCTACCGACCGTGACAAAATAGCTCCCTCGTTCCCAGCTTTTTCAAATGAGGAGCTATGGTGAATTTTACTGCAAAAACTCAAAAGCCAAGAGTCCGGCACCAAGCAGCAAGTAAATGAAGCCCTGAGCTACTTTTAACACATGTCAGCTTAAGAGTTATCTGCTACCTCCTTCCACACTGGAGCCTCAACCAAAGCAAAACACATCAGGGCATTCCAACAAGTTCCAAAGTAATGTGCAAAACAGATGAGCATAGTGATACACCAGGAGGTTGCTTATCTTACTAGACAGGTAGCTTTCTCTTATGTATTGTGCTAAAATAGAAACATTTAAAATAAATAAAAATAGATGTATTTTTTTTTCTCTACGTATTAGTTTAAAAAATTAAAAAATCAGGCAATTATTTAATACTTACAAGACGCTAGCTCATGGTCAGCAAGACTGAAGCTTTAACTGTATCAATCTCCAATTTCTGCTGCATCCCTGTCTAAAAGGGATGCTTTACTTCATCGTGGTGCATGGTGAATGCGTCCTTGGACGAGCTGTGCACAGGCACAAGTTGCTTACAATAAATCTTCACACAAGCTCCAGGTCCATCCAAACCCTTGCCCTGACCTCTACAATCTCTCTCCCTCAGCTGCCCTCCCGAGGCTCTCAACCTTCCTTTGCTTTCCTCCTTTCAAGACGCCTTGATGTTCCCGTGCTCCCGGGGCACACCAAGGTCACAGGTAAGGCTGTGCTCGTGACACAAACCCAGAGTCCAACAGAGGCACAAAGAAGGGACAAGAAGGCTGAGGACATTTACGTCCTTAATGATGTTTCTGAGCTAAGAGGCCCCGCGATGTCAGGCAACCTCAGCTTTAAGTTAGCAAATTTCTGTGCATATGAATTATTTAAGCTTTCAAGTTTCAGTTCAATAAGCTTTTACACAGGGTACAGTGCTGTTTTGTTTACCAGTTAAATATTTCAAATATTATTACTTATGAATAAACCCAACATGAATTATCCGAGTCTTATTATAATTAGAAATACTCCACGACCAGAAAAGTACAGAGACTGGCAATCATTTACGGGTTTTTAAGTATATAGTATGACCTACGCCAAATCCACCCCTATTTTTTATTTAGAAAAGCACTTTTGTAAGGTACATTGCACAGTGAGGTTTTTCTTATGTTATCACATAGGAAAGTAAAGCTTTTTCTGAAAAAAAATGTGCTTTATAACAATCCACAGCAAACAGTGAGACCTTGCTTGCATCTTTCCTTATACTAAGAAATATTAGTCTGCATATTTAACGGCTTCGGCTCACTGTAATGTATTCTTAGTACTCAAAAGTAAAGAAACTGTCTTCTCTTATAGAAAGAAGTAGAAAGAAATAGCTTCAATAAGTTACTTTGTGAGGGAAGGAACACGGTAGATTTTCCTAAAGAAAAGGCAAGTCGGAGATGAACTTTAGCAAGTTCAAAGCAAGCGAAGAAAGCGCTCGCTGCTTTCTTCCGAACGAACGCAACAGTCCAGGACCCTTGAAAGGCGGCGGATCCTGCAGGCAGGAGCAATAGAGCCTAGACAAAAGCAGCTCCCAGGAGAAAGGAGCAGCACGGGGGGAATGGCATTTCTCCAAGTAGCCATGCATAATCTCACACAGGGCTTTATATTTCAACCAAAAAAGAAAAAGGAAAAAAAAAACCCATGAATCGGACTTCATATTTTAATAGGAAGTAGTTGATACACGAAATAAAACAATGGGGTAAGAGGGTAAGACTGATCTGTGTCACTAAACTGCTGCAGTTTAAGGTATTCAGGACTTCTCCAGGACATACTCGCTCTTGTGTATCTGCAAAAGAGCAATCAAGCCTGGAGATCACAAATACAGGCGTCTGGGGAGCAGAATGCAAACTGAGAGGGGGGAAAAAAGGAAAAGAAAAAAAGAAGTGTTTGAACAGTTCTTCTTCCTCGAGTGTGAGCAGTCTACAGCACAATGCTAAGCGTGCAAAGGAGTCCAAATTCTAAAAGGAAGAGCAATGAGGTTTCCTAGTTGATATATGTGTATATACACACACTCCCTTGTTTTAAGGACTATAATTTTCAACAAGAAGTTCAGTTAGCAAACCACCACTGCAACATCACCAACTTCAACGGGAGCCCAAGCAGAACAGCTTTGGCGATGCCTACAGCTGGCGTGGGCAGAACACATGGTCGTTTCCTCCGCGCCAGAATTGCCATGGTTGTATCCAACTCCAACACCTAAACGAAGCACCAGAGATCACAAATCCAGGCATCCGAGGAGCTGAAAGAACAGGTTAACAGCCCTTTTTTTCTCAATCCTGAACTGCCTTACATCTTTGAAGCAATCAAACAGGAACTGTTTATCACATGAAAGCAAGTATTATTTCTGCTGTTATGGCTATTTGGACATCTGATAGCCTCAGGCAACCCAAAAGGGCCCCAACAATAACAGCTCAACTTAAAAGCCAAAGGGCAGATACCTTTGAAGTGAGAGATGACACAGAAACAGTAGTAGACCTTGAAGCTCAGTTTGATGGAAAGAACTTGAACACTTCAGGGTATTTCTCATTCACTCCACAACCCTCTCCGAGGCAGAAGGGGCATGCTTGATAACTCAGTGCTAAATGCCAAATAACGTAGCAGCACAACATACTTCCCTCAAAGACAAACTTGTCCTCAAGGCAAAAAGCAGTGATGATCAGAACTGCAGTTCAGAAGTGTTCAGAACTCGAGCAAGTGGCACTGGGGAATGACAGGGTCAGGTACCCCCTTACCTTGCTGCTAAGATGGGCAGAAGTGTGCAGTATTTTGTGAACTAAACTTTATGGAATATTCTAAATAATTCTCTGCTAAACGAGAGTAATAGATAAAGTCTTTGTCAAGATGTTTTACCTGAACAGCTACAGAAGTCACAAGACCCGAGTGCATCAAACTCACTGCTGGTGTGCACACTAAAACTCAGTGGAGAGAAGAACACTATTTCCAATCCTGTGTTTGGCTTGTTGCTTTTGGAGCCCTACAACACGACTCTGGAAGCAGGTAACACACTCCCCCAAAAATAAATCCTCACTTCTAAGGAGGACTGGGTCAAGCTGGATTAACAGTGTAACTCAAAGTCCACAGCCAAGACACCAGGGTCTGTGGTTATCTTCCAAGGCACTGTTGATAGATACTTTGTGGTAAAGGAAAAAAAGGAAAATAGCAACTCCTTCTCTGCTGGGAAGGGGGAATGCCAGGCACTTGTGCACAGGCAGGACATGGCAGTCGGCCCCTTTGGAGAAATGACACTCCTTGTGTGCAACTCCAGCTTCTCACTGGTGAACAGGTGCATGCATGTCTATGAAATGCTTTTAAACCTATTAAAAAAAAAGCTGTTATATGTTACATGGCCCCAAAGATGCTCTAGGGACATGGATTTGTGATTCCTCTTTAAATCAAGAATTTATGGAAACTCTGCACCCAAGAACTGCAATATTATTTACCACTAGTACTTCGTCCTTCCTGTTGCAGTAGACAGTGGCTTCAAACTGTGGCCAGCAGGCCCCTCAACGATGCTTGACTACTTGTAAAGTTCATAAACACCTGAAGATCTAGGTTACTAGCAAGGAGCCTTCAGTTCAAGTAGTCTGGTCAGTATCTTCACTGGAAAGGGGTTTGGGAGCCTACAACTTACAAAAATTAAACTAAAAACACAAGTGTAAAACAGGAAAAAAAAAAGAAAAAAAAAAGAGGATTTATGCATTTGTCGGTAAAATAAGTCATTCTCCAAATAAGTTGGCTGGTGTTTCTGACACAGGTAGAGAAAATGGAGAAAAAAAAAGCAGAATTTCCCCCCCACACACCCTGACAGAGCACTAAGGGGACAGCAAGGGTAGCTGCTGTTCTTCCTCATGTTTTTACCTCTGCTGTATTTATAGCTGGGCTCTCCACCTTGATCTGCAAATGTCATAACAGAGCCAGTGACTTTATATCATTTCTTGGTTTAATAGCTATGGTAGATACAACATATGTTCTGCCCCTGCCCCTCCCTGAAAATAAACAGAACTAATCAGGTCTAAAAATGAGTTTGTGTCTCACCGTTCAAAGCAAATAGAAAGAGTTGGGCACAGATAAACTAATTTTCACCTGTTTCTGCTTACTGCATATACACTAACTCAATTTAGATCGATCGGATACTGTTTGCAGACTCACTACAGTGGCACAAAGGTACTCCAGCCATTCAGCTGATTTTTTAGGAAAGGCACGCCAAGATGAAATGGTGCTCAGGTTCCTTTTTAATTTTGTTTCAGCTCTTTGTTTATCTCTTCACTTCAAAGCACCTCCAATATGAAGAGCAGTTTCAGTGTGACAACTCTGGAAAATTAAAATAGAAAAAATGTGCCAGCATCAATCTGCTTTACACGGGGAGGCACAACAGCCTTGAGAGGAACGACGACGTTCGAGCGCGCACTAAAACAAACCCAGAGGCACCCGTCGCAGGAGGAAAAACATATCAGACCAGAGGCCCAACGCTCCTGACACAGTTTGTCTTCCCCAGGAGGAACTTTCTGTTCCCTGGTTTCGGGGTACAATGAGGCAAAAGAGACTGAGGAATTTCTATGGTCATCATAATTATGATTTGTGAATATGAATTATTATAGCAGCTGAATCATTGAAACAAAAACAATTACTGTAAGCCTAGAACCTGTGCACTAAACCCATGCAAAAATGAAAACACCATCGGATACTATGTATAAATAATGGAACTAACATGGAATGAACATAAAGAATTTGATGGTTTATACATTTTCTGTGTAATTCTGAATGCATATAATAGACAACAAATCCATTTCCCCAAAGGGACATAATCTGTTGGCATAATGCCATACTTCAGAAAAAAAATATTTATAGGAGCATGCACCTGGTTCTGATGAACTTTCTTTCCCGGTTAATACCAGTGTTTGTACGATTGATGACATGAACAGAATAGTGTCATCAGCATCTCTCGCAGCAGCCGTTTGCAAGTGACAGGTACACACAAAGGCGAAGCTGAACGGCAAACAGGCAGAGCGTCCGCACTGCACGTGCAACAGCCAGCTAGGCCACAGTGTTTGCAAACCCGAAGGTGGCTTCTGTTTCATAATTAACATGGTAATCCCCAGTTTAAAAATATTGCTGCTGTTGACTTTAGTAGCTGAGAACACAGCAACAAGACACGAGAAAAACATATATCCTATCCTAGTTGCACAGGTGTAGACTGGCCTAGACTGGCTGTTTTAATATGACGAGGTATCCTCTCTAGCAAGACTTGGTTTTATCTATCAACAGTAATGCAGAAAATGCCCCTGCTCTGCAAGATATGAGGGAGTGTTTTCTCTACATGATTATCTCCAACCTTAAAAAACAATGAATCAAAGACGGACAGAATGGAGTAGAGTCAAGTGAAACTTGCTTCTTTTAGCCCAGTTTACAAAATATTTTCTAAATTTTACCAATCACTTTTTTTTAGTCCATTCCAATTCTCTGAGCCTTCCTGGTAAGAGCTGGAGGAGAACTTGTACTAAGTTTAGCATCATCTTTCACATTCTTTTTCAAAGGGGACAAGACTTTCCAGCTTTAACTCTTCTTACCACTAAACAAGAACATTCTTTGGAGAGGGCATGCCACCTCAACCAACATTTTCAGAATACATTTCTTAGAACACAGGTAGGTTCTAGGAATGAAGGAAACGCAGACCTGCTCTTGACGTGGTGCACAGTAGCCACCAAGCACCATACCTGTCTTATGCGTGGCAGAATTTTTATAATTAGGCACATTCTTGCAAAATCAAACATAAATGTCCAGTGTCGTCTGTGCAGCTACGTTTGCTGTGCTGCACAGAGCTAAGGAAAATGTTTATATGCTCTTCTAGATGAAACAAAATAAAACAAACAAAAAAAATCAAGGTACTAATTCTTTGGTTAACAAGAATATCACTACAAAAATTTCTTAGAAACAGATCTGTTACTAACAATTGCAGTATCACAGATTTAGATTATTTACTTGCGGATGAAATAACTTGGCCATGCCTTCCGAAACCAAACAAAGGGAGTATCTTTATTCCTTCTTATACTCAGAGCTTGGAATATGCCTCTCCTGCATCAGGAGCGAAATTCATTTGGTCTTTTATGAAAAAAATAAAATGTCAAAACACAAGGAGATGAAGAAAAACTGGCCCTGGCAGTGCTACTTGCAGAATCCACTTCAGCCCAAAACAACAACCTTGTGTGTGATCCCTATTGCGTTTGACTTGCAGAGAGTATTTAGGAACGGGGGGAGCTCTGGGGATTTCTGGGAGAAAGGAAGGAAACAGAGCTGAACTTTGAATCTGAAGAACATTTGCCACATTTCTCAGGCAGAGATGAAGACAGCTGGAAAGGAGGAATTTCCTTTTCTTTCTATAAAGCTGACAGGTACGCTGTGAAACTAATTGGACCTGGTAATTCTAAAAAAAAATAGCAGAAGAAAGGAAAAAAAGATACCAATTTATCTCCACAGGTGTTAAGTGTATAATCACCTCAGATACACCATTATTCAGTTCAGTGGAGCAAGTACATGACAAAGAGCCTATCTGCTTTCTCATTTAAGGTTCAAGTTCATGCTACCCTAATTTAGCAAGCAGTTAAGTAAACAGGGGTGCAGATGCCTACAGGGACAGTAATGCCACGAACTCGGGAAGATTCCCTGGGAAGCCCTTCCCCAGGCACAGCAGGAGCTGCAGTTCAGACATGGGGGTATGATGAGGGCACACCAGGACTAATGCAACCAGGAAACCTGTTTTACTTGAATTTAGAGGGGAACTTGGAGATTCATGTCCTTTAATTCAAAGCTAGATTTAACATAGGCAAATTCTAGATAAAACTTAGTAGCACAAGCCACTCATGTGCTTGATTTTCAAGAAAAACAATTAGAGAATCTTACAAGAGCAGCTGTTCTTGCAAGATTTCTCTTGGGGGGCAAAGTTTTTTTGTTTTTACATGATGTTGCAATCACTGACAAAAATCAAAGCTGAGGTGTCTGATGTGAATCTTGCTAAATCACCCTCATCGTTCTAGTCTATGTTCCCAGGGGTCTCCGCTCATTTCTTCAAATCTCAGCACGTCAAACATATGTGACCCCAGGAGTGCACAGCACACAGGAACAGGAAAATATTCCACCTTCATTCCAGGTGTCATTGCTTTATAGGCACAAAGCAAATGGGGACTTGCTGACCTAAAAAATGTCAATTTGCAGGTTTCAAAGAGCACTATACTATAATAACTGCAAAAAANTTCTTCAAATCTCAGCACGTCAAACATATGGGACCCCAGGAGTGCACAGCACACAGGAACAGGAAAATATTCCACCTTCATTCCAGGTGTCATTGCTTTATAGGCACAAAGCAAATGGGGACTTGCTGACCTAAAAAATGTCAATTTGCAGGTTTCAAAGAGCACTATACTATAATAACTGCAAAAAAATGCAATCCAGATTAGCTGAGACACCAGCTATACGGGAGAAGAACAAGTCTCTGGATAAGGTCTCTCCAGTTGAATAGGTAATTTTATATCTCAGGGACCACTCAATCATAACTTCTTCAAGCAAAAATAACTACTAATCTTTAAAACAAACAAACAAGAAATGCACAAAGCCACTGATCTCACTTTCAGAAGCAGAAATGTTAATAAGGAGGCGGGAGCCTCCTACTTCAGTGCACTGAAGAATGACGTAATAGAAAACTCTAAAACAGTTTTTTTCCTAATGCCACAGCAACCTTTTGATTTGGGTTCCCATTACTCCCACAGTAGACTACTGGATTGCTGTGTTCCTGGAAAGTGTTGCTCATAAATTATGATATGTATGTCAGTAGGACATTGACTCAGAATCCATTTTATTTAAGCTAAATGTTTTACAGCTTGACAGTAAATGATATGCATGAGCCACGCTGACTATCACTCTCCACTTTTAATTTCCCTGACAGACATGCAAGCAACTTCTTAATGTTTCATTCCAAATCCAGAGCAATAAGCCTGTGTGTAAGCTGCCTCCTAAAAGCTGCTCCAGATGGAATAACAGTGTTTTGCAGGACCCCAAAGATGGAGCTGTAGATGAGTATGTGTCAACAGCTGAAAGAATCGCCTTCTTTCCCTTTTTTTTTTTTTCAGCAGTTCTTATTTCCACCCTATAATTTTTACACGTTCTCTTTGAGATAGGCCACAGTGGAAAAAAGAAAGAGTTTTAGTTCACAGGCATCTTCAATCATTCACCATCACCTCTACCGGACTGTGCAAGGCAGACAACAGAGGTGGAGGTTTCCAAACAACCAGGCATCTTGGAATTGACAGCAAAAACCCATGATATATTTTAAATTGCGAAGCAACTCAGTCCTCTACTAACCTGGTAAGATCCGGAATGATGGAAAACTGGGATTTCTCCAACATACACCCTTCCCATCATGGGTACTCAGTAAAAACTCCACACTGCTCTCACTGGATGCAGGCTATAGAAAGCAACCCATTAACAGCTGGCAACTTTTTACCAATTATCACTTTTTGTGACAATTTATTTACGGTATCACGGAACATTCATCATTAGCTCTTATTAAAGAGAATTACAGAAGTTTACTTAGTCTGCTCACACGAAAATACGCAAGTTACAGCCCCTGCTTATCTCTTGCAACCCAGTGAAACAGCTCAATACCGCTAACACATACGGGGTGCAAGGAACCACAAGCAGTTGCAAGGAGATTCTTCCTACCTCGATTCTTCCCGTAGTTCTGTATTACCCACCCCAAGGGGAGCACTTTTGCTCTTTTTTGCAGAGGATAAAGGAAGCACAAGCAGGAAGGGCTCTTGATGGCCGGGCCGCCTCACCGCAGCTGGTGGCCCACACGGCAGCAGCTGCTGCCCGCGGGTACAAGTGCCACACAGCCCCGCTGCCCTGCGACCACCTCACCAGCAGCAAAGGCACCAGAGCAGCCAGCAAGCGCCTGCCTTCGCGGGAGGTCGCCCACGCGGCTTCCACGGCACAGACAGCCGCTTTAAAAACAGCATCGCCCGAGCCAGAACTCCCTTTTAAAAACACAACCTCTTCGCAGCTTTCCTACTCTTTCAATGACAGAAAATACTTGCTAAACCTCTCTAAATCTTCTGCTCGCAGCTCCACACAGCAGTATTTCAAGGGTAACAAGTCGAAGTATTAACAGGAAAGCTTTCGCTAGCAAGAACAGTAAATGCCTTCCAGAATTTAAAACCTTGCTCGCCTGCATGACAGGCCGAGACCACACTGCTTGCACCACAGACTTGTCCCTCCAACAACTTTAATGTCTCGGAGTATTTCTGTTTCCATTTTATTTGCGTCTAATTATTATCCATTGACTAGCACTGGACAGAGCATTACAAGGGCAGTATCATTCCAGCACTGCCGATCCCTGAAGTTACTGAATTTCCTACATTCTCGCTTCCCTTCTCTCAGCTGCAGCTCCTGGAGGGCACTGCCGGGGCAGAAGGGCTCATGGAAACGCTAACACACACGAAGAATCAGAAACTACAACTACGTGGCCTAGCCAGGGCGACAAAACTTTTATCTTTTAAGGAAAGAGACACAATATCCTCGCTCGTTGCAAGGCAGTCTCCCAGCTGTAGCTCTATTAGAAGCAAGCGTGAACAACTGGAGTTACAGCTCTACAGCCCTCACTCAATCACTGTGTCAGAGAAGATCTGTGCCTTGCAGTGCTTTCAAATAACATGATTATATGAAGCAATATCTTTGCCTTGGAAGCTTGAAGACGGTAGGAAGGTCTGTCCGTGAGTCCAAGGGGACTTGGGAAGCTTAGCCTGCTTAGCGATGCTCCAGCTCATGGGGAGAACCTGAAACTACGTCTTCTCCTGGCAAGCAGGGGAAAAATACTGAGGAAATGTGAAGTGGCAAAAAAATGCCTCCTCTGAAAGGCTTCTGCCCAACTCAAACAGCATGGTAGCACTACATGGAAGAAGGGGAAGATTTCTTGTCTCTTGATAATCCCTCACATTGAATGTCCCCAAGAAATACCTTTTGCTCCATAGCACGTTCAGTATTTGTTATCCCTATTTTTGTCTGATCACAGTGTCTAGATTTTTCGGTGGCAGCTATCGTAAGGGAGGGGAAGCCTGGATGAGAAAGGAAATTCAGATTCTGTACCATCTGTTAACTGACTTCCAGTCTGAGAGAACAGATGCTGGACTTCACCATCAGCTTCTGACAGCTCTAGAAATATTTTCTTAATTGGGGCTAAAACTCTAACTATGACAGGATAAGTGTCAGAGAACATCTAGAAGAATGGCTCCAATTCTTCTCCAACTACCTGTTCACGCAAAACAGATGTCCTTCTGGTAAGCACGGTATGGCATGGAACAGTCTTCCTTAGAATGAATATTCACCATCCAAAAAGAGAATATATATATGCCCTGCTTAGATTCTATAAATACCGTCACTGCTCAAATGGTTCCTCCCAGGAACTGGGTAGAAATTTCCTTTTCTTACTCTGCTGCATGTTTTGTATTGCATTTTGTGCACTGCCCTCCTGCACATCTGTCCCGCACGCTCCCAGGGACAAGCTGGTCTCGTCCTCACAGGCACCGACAGGCACAGGTCCCATTAGGCCAACCGCAAGTACTGGTGTAGCACTACAAGACCACATTGAAACAGCATACGGTGCAACTAGAATTTCTGCATAGAAAAGAACTGCCAATTCTACGTGTGCCACATGTCCAAAATGCCCAAACTCATTATGAAAGTTAGTTTTAATTATAAACTGATAGCTATGGCATAAATACAAAGTATTAACATTTGATTACATGCTGCACTGCAAACAACATAAACTGCCAGGGGCTCTGAGTTTTCCGACCTGCATATGGATTAAATGAAGCAATCAGGAAAAGAAACAAATGTGCTTTGTGGAAGAGGAAATACAACAAATCTGGATCTCCAGCAAAAAAATAAAGAACAAATTCATTTTCTCAAAATACTTTAAAGCATACCTGAAACAGCAGAGCTATATTCAAAATGTCGCGTTCACTTGTTTATGTCACATATTTTTGTCAGATATCAATTCTTTCCTGTGTTTTAAAACAATCTGTACCTAATTTATGTTATTTACGCTTCTTATACTTCTCAATACATTATGCCAAAGCATATTTCAGTAGGATTGACGATGAGAGTTTTAGAAATGTTACTGTTGCAAAAATAAGAGGTGGTATAAGTAGTTTGCTATAACAGATTTTTCTTATGACAAAAAGAAGAAAAAAAGGAAAAGCATATACACACACATGTACCACCTTCTGGGATGTTTTTTTAAACCTTATTCATACAGTGTTTAAAAAAATCTGATGACTTCTTCGCTCTGGCCAAGTGCCTTCTGCTGCAGAAGGAACGCTCTCCAATTGAGGTGTGGAGAATTCCTTTAAGCCTGGAGGATTCTTGTGTCCCGGTGCCCATCAGTGAAGCACTGTGAGCCTGTGGTCCATGAGGCATAACTATAGTCCCCACCTAATGGCATAAGATACTACTATAAAAATAAAACTTACTTTCTTTCCCTGGTGGTCACAAATAAAACACGCAAACGAATTCTGAAAACACACACAGTGATTTCACCAATTTCTCCATTTCTTGTTCCGTGTCTATGAAGTACCAGGCTCACCACCTGTCCGTCTCTATGGCAGAGTAAGTTTTGCATGACAACTATACTCACTTGGAAATTGCTCTAAACAGAGTAAATTTTTACTCTAAGCAGAGTCAAAGTTGTACTGCTGACCAAGATTTCTGCTGTGCCATTTCAGCTGTGTGCGACTTTCCTGAGTGATTTTCAACTCATCAAAAAAAGCTTCCATGTTGCATTCAGACATTCTGCAAAGTTTAATCTTTGAGTAGTGCAAAAACATCCTCCCTTCATGAGATGGTTCAGGCCCTAAAATAGTCAAGTAAAATATGTGGCCCAAGTGTCACCAAGACACCATCACTTTCACGAGCTTGAAGGCAGTCTGCAATAGTGTTTGATAAAGCATGACTGTCTCCCCACTGATGCTGTCATCCCTCTGATATTTAGTAATGACAATGTCAAGAACAAATTCATCCTCGTAATTAGTTGCATTGTAAAATAGGAACCTCGGGCTGCCAAACAGACAGAAAAGACATCAGAAGGCAAGAGAAGGAAAAAAGAACCCAAGAACAGTGACACATATTAAAAGGAAGTGCATTTTGCCCTTAAGAAGTGATAAACTGTCCAGTATAGAACTGAACAAACCCACAAATAGTTCACACTCCAGTGTCCTCTTCCACCATGGAGCATTATTTAAATCTCTTGTTAAGAGGAGAGATTCACTTGACTTCATCTGAAGTGTCCATCTGGCTGAGAGTACCATGCACTCTGTGTTAGACCCAAACATGCTTAGCTTATAAGACAGCTCTACACCCACAGACACATTTTTTTGCCCTCATTACCCAACACCTACTGCCACGGCATGCTTGAGAGCGTGGTCGCCGGGATGAGAGGCGCCGGGGTGGAGGTCGGCGGGCGGGCGCAGGGCCGGATCGCTGCTCCTTCGCACCAGCAGCGGCGTGCCTAGGAGGCAAGAGAGCGCAGAGCGTCAAGGGACACACGGGCACAGGGCAGGGACCCCCGGGCTCCAGCCAAGGTGCAGGAGCACGAGCTCCTTGGGGCAGCAGCGAGCAGGCCCCTCACAGCACCTCGTGGCACTGTGCCAGCCGGTGTTTACTAAGTACGGACATAAGAAGGTTCCAGCCTCGGTTATACAGACCTTCACCCGTGCTAAATCAGTCCAGCGAAAACTGCTGACAAAACAGGAAAGGAGACACATTCTTTCAAAGCAAACAAGTAGCTGCGGGGGATCTGTGACTGTCGTGCTGCCCGGCTGACAGGGAAACCAAACACTGGAACTAAGGAATAACAGTGAGCACAAAACCACAGCACACCACGACCGCCGGCAGTTATGTAACCACACGGGTACCTCCCGTGTCCCAAGCCTTTCCTTCCACGCTGAGGACAGTCTCCACCATAATTTCTGCATCTAGCAAACTGCGATTTCACTATCTAATTTTCACCCCTCCACCCTGACAGAACACCCTGGTTCTTCAAAACACTTGCTACAAAACCTCCAGGTGAGGGGAGAAGACATGCAATTCTACTAACTCTACTAAGTATTGTTCATGTTATCCAAAAGGAAAGTAAACAGACGTGACTTTTCTTCAAATCTTCCCAAAATAATTTATCCCAGCACTAAGAACAAATGTAGAGAATATCAGTCTAAGAGAGTAATTTTTTCACAAGTTGCAAGTGAGTGAGAACAAGCTCTTAACTGACAGTTCTACTATTAATTATAGTGGTTGGGATTGATGGCAGCCCTAATTACTAGATCTATTATAGAAGTTTGTACTTGCAACACAGTTGCTTTGTTAACAGAGGTGCTAACCCAATCCCGCAGCAACTGTACCAAATTTAGCCCCGGGCAAATTTTGTTGAGTTTGGTATAATTACAGCTGGAACAAATACAAAAAGCTGATAAGAAGTAGCAACTAGAAAAACTAATGCTATTATCCTTCCTCATGGTGAGGATTTTTTTCCCCCCAATGTATAAGTAATCCTTTTGACCTCTGCTTATGCAGGAAATCAATAAGGTGGACACAAATTTAAGTCTTGTCTTTTGTGTTCATATTGATGGAACGCACAAACTAAAACACAGCTTGAACATGGCTTTCTGGGCTTTAGGGACTCTCCCTAAGCTCAACCAGGAGCTGGGCTGGTTTTTCCCAAGGTCTTCCTGAAGGAACAGATTGAACACAAGAATTCCCATTTTCTGTCATTTCCAGAGGCGGTAGTAGGCCAAAAGGCAACCAAGCTCCCACTACTTGGATCTTCCTCTTCTTCATATGGTGCCAAAGACAGAAAGTTTCTTTCCTGAAAGCACATTTGATAAGAAGGCTATGGTCCAATTCAGGTTTCGTAAGAGCTGCATCCCAAGACTCACCTTATCCTTTCACAGTAATAGACAGCCACTTCATAGAGAAGGTTTTGATTTTCCTCCTCTTCAACTCCGAGTTGAATCTAGTCCCTGAGACAACACATTTCTCTCTTGGTCAATACTGCAGGGCACAGAAACACTCCTTTCAATGCCATCCTGATTCCACACTGCCAATCTCTGGGGGCAAAGCTTTAAAAATCTTTTTCTACGACATACTACAGGGCAAAATCACTACTTGTTTTCCCAGTTTTAACCAGTATTATGAATATGGTTTTCAATGCAATTGGTATTAAGTATACAATTCATTCTCTGACTCTGGTAAGCAAAATGATATTTTCTGCATAATTTTCAGCTAAACAGTCTCAAAACACAACAGCTTCCCTGAATATGAACAGTATCCTCTATCACAGACCTCCCCCGGCTCCAGCTGAGGCACGTTGCTCGCAATGTCATTGTTATCCCCAAAGGGAAGTCTGAGCCCCCCCCACATATCTTCTTTTTCCATTACTATTGACTCAGTTAAAACAAACCAACCCAGACAAAAACGTCACACAACTAAAGTTGTCTGACTGTGCTAAGCCTCTCCTTTAACATAGCACTTGTTCCATATCTTAGCAGACACTGTGTCTTATTCCCTTGCTTGTGTCTCATCTTTACCCTTTCTGTTTTAAACATCATATACAACTTCAATATCACGCTATACATAACATTGAGCATTATAAGTAGTATTATTCCCCCTTTTACCCGTGCCACAAAGCAGCACTCGCATAAGGAAAGAGTAAATATAGATTCAAAAATAAACATTATGAACTCTAAAACCACAATGTGGTAAAGTACTTTGATTTTTAAAAATAGGAGAATGCAAACATTCACACAGCAACAGATTCCAAATTGTATTCATAATAATAATAAAAAGCCCCTGAAACCCATACCTCAGCTCTGCAGTTTAAACAAATCAAGTGCAGCTGTAGTTTATTAGTGCTCTCAGGCAGCAGATCCTGGTTAGCTAAACAAACAAACATGGTGTATTTGTGTATAAAAGCTAAAGACAAGAAGTGTTGGATTTTAAGCCTCTCCATGATTGCTAAGATAACACACGTTCTTTAAAGTTGTTTTTCCCTTCATGACCAAGGAATTTCTAATCACCTATTCCTTATTTCCAGGCACTCTTTAGGACAGCAACTTCAAAATAGATCTTGAGATAGGTATTTGCAAGCCAGGCAGCATCCTCTAGTCTCCGTTTCCTTTTCCAGATGAACAGGAACACCACAAAAATGCTCTTGCTGAACAACTGGAAAACTAGGTACATTGATACTTTCATTTCTAAATTTCACAGCTCAGAGTCGTATTCCAAACTCAAAAATCAAGCACACTGTTGTTAACAGTCTCAACGTTATCATCCCAGTCCCTTTCCTGGCTTCCACCCTCCTTTTTTTGTGGTGGAAAAAAAGGCATTAGTAAAAGAGGATAAAAAAAAATATTCCTCCACTGTCGAATATACAAGACAAGGATGAATTGAAGAACTTAGACCAAGCTCATTCCTTCTCCCAAAGCTCTCCACTTACATTTCTCCCCTTCCTGAGCTGCCTGCTGCGAGTAATCAAGGCCATCCCCTTGCAGACTTATTGATGTTTAAAGGGTGCATAGCAATTAAAAATATAGAAATAAAATAGCTCAATAGTCACGCCCTTCCTTTATGACTGTGAAGCCAATGTACCAATAATTAGAGAAGTGACATTAGAAAGCAGACAGCGGCTTGACGTGACACCTATCCCCGTAGTGTGGGAAGATGCCCGCACAAAGAACGAAACAGAAATCACCTTGCAGTAGCTCATGTAACTCATGTAACGGGGCCCTTTGGCTAAAATAGCACGGCAGCTCCACTGCCAGCATCTCAGCTGGAAGCTGGCTTCAGATCAGGAGAGATCGCAGGAGATCGGGAACATCAACATCTCCAACTCCAGAGGGGAAGAAACAAACATCTTTTGAGAAGATATTTTGGAAAAAAGTGGTAAGAAATGAGAAAATCTGGAAGAAACCGAGAAAAATACTTTTAATAACTTCAGAAAACTGCCTATAGGTGATATAAGCACCCTGACAACACATACTAAAACACAATCCATGTCCATCATATGCACATATAGACCTCTAATTTGGTCATCACCATCTCCCTTAGACTTCAGACAAAAACGTAACGGAAACTCAACTCTGATACTGTTTCTAACGTGCTGACAACTGCCAGGTCGTCCTCACCATGGTCAGGAGGGATTTCCTCCTCCTTGAAACCTTGCCCAGGGCGTCTCCTCCTATGGTATCAATGTAGCTTCCACCTGTAGAGCCCACACAAGTGCCGGGGCCCTACTCAGCCCTGGGCAGCGCAGCCAAGGGAAGGCCCTGCAGCTCCCCTCGCTCCAAGTCACTGTGCATCACCCAGTCTCAAGCCACCTAGATCAACTGCCCTTCCCTCTGCTAGCGTCACCCTCAAACACAAGCTACACAGATTCATGGGTAACTGCATATTTTCCCTTTACTCTTATGTTTTGGAAATATTTTTTTTTTTAACTGCAAATATGGTTGAAACAAGCATATGGTAGAAACCACACTTAGACTTAAATTGGCTACATTAGGAAAAAAAAAAACAGAAGAGAAGTTCTGCCATTTGTGTACAATTAAAAGCTGAAAACTCCTATCAACACAATGGCAAAGGCAACCTCTCCATGCAGAATGCTATCCAGTCTTCGTAGTTTGCTTGCCAAATATTTAGCCCAAAAGACACAGGTTGACATTAACGCTCACCCCGATTAGGAGGGCATCCCGGCTCACTGCGCAGCACTCGTGTCCTTCGGCAAAGTCGGCCTTTGGGGAGTGCAGGGGGCCGGCTGCTCTTCCTTCCCTTGTTCTCTTTGCTCTTCTGCTTTTAAATCTCTGCGTTTAGTGAAGCACAGGTCACCTCGGGGCTGAAAACAGTTTATTCTTTGGGATTTAGGATGCAGCCCGGTGTTACGGGGCCAAACTCGGGAGGCTGCTCAAGACAAGCGGAGTTTATCACCCGCCAGCTTTTTCTGTAGCCTGTGCCATATATAACACAGTCTAAAGCACTCATTTAGAATGGGTTTTATTGCTGTTTTGGGGCAAACGCTCTCAGGTGACCACTTTGGGGTAAGCTGCCAAATCAAGAAACGTAGGCCATACAAATGCATGTGTTTAACTGCATCAGTGGCAACTCTCTAATATACTGCAAGTTGTTTTTCTCCAGGTAATAGGCAAGACCTATTTTACAGCAGAACAAAAGATGCACTTGGACTGAATACAATAAGTGGGTGGAAAGATTTATAATAAATCATGTACACCGTTAAAGTCATAATTTTGAATTCTGCTCCTACATATAAAAATGCTGACTATGATGGGAAAAAAAGCTGTCCGTCAAGGATCTATCAAACTGTCAACTGCTAAAGGCCATCCTAATGACAATAATTCTTCTGCCTGCTTCCAGTTTACGTTCTTGACAGGACAGGCAGGAAAACTATTTTCTCTCCTGTATATGCTGCTCCATCACCACCTTATTTTTTTTTTAATATAAAACCTCCTTCTGAGCAAATAAAGTTTCACAGCAGCGTTAAAACAAACACATATGCATATACACCCTCAGCTGAAAATGTCACTTCACCACAGATAATTAGTGGCTGGAAAATCTGACATACGCTAGAAACCATTTGAGTGGGAAGTTGGAACAGGCTTTAAACTGGGCCTGGCTTGAAATCGTTCAGGCACCGAAAACAAACATTACAAACAGGATATTAGTTTGTATTAAAATACCAGAAAGGTCATTAAAATGCGCTACATTTCCTTATTTTTACCAGAGAAGTTTCATGCTGGTCAGCACATCCCCAGCAAGGCTTTTGCAGCAGGTGAGGTCATCCGTATGGGGCGATCCTGCTGCTCCCAGGTACGTTTCTTACCACCAGCCAAGGCATCGGTGATGGCTCTGCTGAAGAGCTAAACGTAGCCAGCTGCCAATGTTAGCTTGTAAATTCTGCCTTGTGATAGAACTGTGGTTGTTTTTAAAAAAAAAAAATAAAAAAAAACCTATATAATTCTCATGCTATTTGATTTATGTTTAAGGCTAACTCAAACTGCTGATAAAAGCACCTATAAATACAATTTAAGATGTGCAGCTATCTATTTCTTCTAAAGTGCACACTGCACTTTTAAAATTCCCATGGATACAAGATTAATTTAATCAGCCAGACTGATGTAGCAGCTAGACAATTGACTTAAATCTATAAACAGATGAAAACCAATTTCTAACAGGCACTTTTATATAGCAACCAATGCAGAACAAAGTATTTCCCTATTGCTCTGTATTTTTTCTCATAAAAAAAATTAAAAGAATGGTCCTTTCCAGTGCAGGCTCAGTGCTACTCCTACCCAGGTGAAGTATCTGTAGCAATCACCACAGCATCATGTCCCTACGACTGATGCTCACTTCCCAGTTCAGACCCAAGAATACAAATTACAGCCACTTCAATCATTTTGTGTGTTAAGTATGATATAAAATCAAAACAATAATCTTATTTCTGTTATATTCTGTTTCTTCCTCCTCTCTCCCACGACTCCTGTGAAGTCATAAATTTCTTTTTAAAAGTAATCTTTTTCAGATGGCATTCATATGTAAAGGAAGCTAAACTCTAGACATGCATAAAAACACTTAAAATGTTTTCTTGTTAGCTGAAGTCTCACAACTTGCTGGACACAGCAAAAAGATTTCATTTTATTAAACAGACTAGTTTATTAAGCAGCATATTATCTGTAGTTACTGAATTTAAATCAATCATTTTAGGCTAATACATCCTATAAGATTTTAAAACTAATAGATCTCAGATGCTCACACCTCATTTTTATTCACAGATTGAAAGGTGAAAATAAGCATTCCTGCTAGTTCAATTCCCAGCCCATTTCTCAACTTCAAATCAAGCAGTTAATGAACTGTACGAGCTGAATAAACTGACGCCAAGAAAACACTCTGGGCACCTGCAGCAGGGGCTGCGCTGCCAGGGCCGGGCTGGCCCTGCTGCCACCAGCGCGCACAGGGGCTGCGGCAGGGGCTGCTCCACGACTCACCGCTTTCAACTAAGGTTTTTCCAGCTAGAGGATACAGCTTCAACATTACTCTATTTGTAGTTTATTGCTAGCAGCAGGACACTAAAATAGTAATATTTTAAAGGTTTATAATGAATTAAGACACCAGCATGGGTTCTCATAATATTTAAATATGTCCTATTTTAACATTTTTTTAAAATGAACATATCAGGTATACAAACCTGGTCTAAATTAAGACTTTTTTAAATCTTTCCTAAAAATAGCAGCCAATGCTGACTGCAATCCATTTTGGTCACTGTGAACTCGTGTGAGTCAAGTCAAACTTGAAAGTTCAGACTCAGATAAAGCAACTCAGTCACCAATTCTCAGCACGGTTTGAGGGAATGGGAGGGATGGAAGAGCAGCCTCCCCCCACCAAGCCAAGGGCCCAACTGGCTTTTAGCTGCAGGGTAACGGGGCCCTCAGCAGCAGAGCTTAGAAAAAAAGGGCAAAAACTATAAATTGCAAAGTCATGGACTCCACCAGCTTGCAATAATTACTGATTGAAAGAGTTCCAAATTGCATCCAGATCATCATTATTTAATAGCCACTGATGAGCCATCTCCTGTGAATTTCTCTAATTCTGTTTTCAAACACACTGATATCTTTGGCCCCTAGCATTACACTGCACAATTTCACAGTATGCTTTATGAAGAAGGGCTGGTTTAGGGTTATTTTTCTTTTTAATATGTTAAATTCTGGTTCTGTTTGGTAATCCTAGTCCTTTTGTGGAAAGTGAGGAAAGTGAGTAACAACTCCTTGTCAACCTCCCATAAAAAATCTGATATCCTAAGATGACTATTTCTGTAAAAAAGCTAAGGAAAGGCATCATCAGAGGACTATTTGTCCCCTCTTATTGGTTTCATCTCAATCCTCCCACCAAAATACTCGGCAGGATCCATCCTCACCTCAAATCCTCCTGGACACAAACAGTTTTTCACTTAATGCCTAAAATAAACACACTCCACTCTAATGAACTAATGGAGCTATGAAGAAAACAAAATCCAAGCCGAGAGCCGGTGTGCCAGTGGGAAAACCGTGCAGCACATTGGGGGAGAGGTGCAGCTTGTGCCAGCTCCGTTGCGGAGGGGCAAACAGCCGGCCCTCCGCTTGGCTTGGCTGACACTCCAGATGTCTCCTTAGAGAAAGGAGCAGAAGCTCAAGTGGCACTTCCCAGCAAAGAGCTCCCCAAATTAACTGGCAGCTAAGGCTCTTAAAAGGGGACATTCAATTGAAAGCACTGACAAAGAGCTCTATGGCACTGGGCAAACCAGCCAAATCATTTAACTGTTATTTGCAGTTTTTCTAATGATCGCTTTCATAAAGCTGTGCTGGCCTGCATGCTGGAACAAGTTCCTATAGAAGGAAACAGCAACTAGTAAGCCATTAACAACCAAATATTGCAAAAATTTGTAGGATTTAATTGTTTTGTTTTTAGGTGACTCAACCCTTGATACTAGCTATGCACTACAATCTATGAATGTTCACAAAAATAGCAACATCACACAATTAGGGAAGCAGGCAAAATTTTGGGAAATGTTTGGAAAAGAAAAATCACGTTGAAGTGTCAAAAAGCATCAGAGGGCTTTGTAAGAGCATTTACTTCATCATTCAGAGTCGTGCTTGTCCCCCATCCCCTTTCCTTCAAGGAAATAAAAGGCTGGAGATGAACATTTCGGATCGAGAGCTACTTCAGCAAAAAGCACAACTTGAAACGAAAAATGCTTTTCTCCGTATTGTCACGGGGATAACTCCTTTAACTCCTTGCTCCAAATTGACATTCAGTCAAGGATAAAAGGGAATCGAGGCAAGGGGAATGGCCAATGGGAAAATATTCTTTGGGGAAATAATGTAAGGCAGAAGGGCTATAAGAAAAAACTGTGACTTTTTGGCAACCTACTTGGCGCCCAAGTTCGTAACCTTCAGTGCTAGTGAAGCCCTGGGGTCGGAAGGAAGGGCTAGCTGATTTCTAAGTAGACAACCCAAGGAGTACAGAAAAAGATAGAAGGTTGTTTTTCAACGCGCCTTTAAAGAACGCATTGTTTCAGCTGCAAAGCAGAGATAAACTGCAGTTATGCTGGCACAGACTTCATTTCCATGAATCAAGGACAACTAAGTAATCCCAAGCTGAAGTCATGAGGTCAAAATACATCAGGCCCGCACTCTGACTGAAATGAAAAGTTATCTTCAAACCTGCAGCTCTCTGGAGAGCACAGCCATTTGTTTTAAGAAAACTACCAGACTAATTGATCATCACAATTCCCTAAAACCAGATTACTCCAAATGCCGCCGAGGAGAAAAATCTATCAAGTGCGGGGTCACGGCCAGAGGCCTGTGACAAAGGGCACGGGGCAGGGCAGCCGGCACCATGCGGGGACCCGCTTCCAGGCGCAGGGGACCAACAAGAGGTCGCATTTGCTTAACAAATAACCAGCACTGTGCGAAACCAAAGGAAGCACGTGCTTTTATAATATGTTTCTTTTAATGCTGACCAATGGAAACATGGAAATATGGGCCTCATGGAATCAGGGGGAGGGGGGTTGTTGTAGGTCTGTACTCCACTCGCAAGCAAACCTTGCATGATCAGCAGGGCAATTTTATGCACGGAAAAAATGTCTTTCCTGCTTCCTCTGAAACAGCATGTAATACAAATAATGTTTTCTTTGTAAAATAAGTAATCTCAGTTTATACTTGTTGTCATGTATTTAAAGAAGGAGCATATATTTATTTTCCTCTTGGTTTAGAATGCATTGGGTGTATATCCACTGCAGAGTTTCTCAGCACCCACTTGAAAGTGGGCTTCCCAATGTATTCTGCCAACATGCCCCTAAGCCTACCTGGAATACTGCTGCTTTCAACTAGCACAATAGAGAAGATGCTTTTTGAGCTCTAAAGTCCCCCAGAAAGATGACCTCCATACCCCAGAGGTAAAAGCTTAACGTTCTGTCAGATCTATTGAGGGAGAAACTGCCAAAGGCTCCAGGAAAACAAAATTGCCTTCGCTTTCCTGGTGTTTCAAATTAAAGCTGGAAGCATCTCGGCCTCTATCAGCTGCTCTGAAGAGGACTAAGGGACAGCTTTGACTCGCGGCGCACTGGGCCTGTCAGCCCAAGCATCTCTCACAACTCCATGAAGCGAGACGCAAGCCCGAGCACCTCCAGGGACATAGGTAAATACATAAAGTTCATTAAGCAAAAAGATCAGATCATCTTCAGAGGCCCCTGAAACTACCTTGAAGAAGTCCAATGACAGCCAGGTTAGACACCCTTCCCACAAATCCAAGCACCACAACAGCAATGACTATCAAAACCAATCTTTTTTAGGTCAGTGGGATATGGAGGTCTAGAAAGAGGCTACCTCAGCTTTCAGGGAACAGATCTCCATAACAAGAGATGCTATCTGTACTGTCCAAAATTTGAAAAACCGTTCAAAAATGCAAATGGTCAACACAGCATGAGCCTCAACTATCGTATTGTCATCAAGCAGCGTATTCTAAAAGAGAGTCTACACCACTCATTTCAATTATCTTTTGCACCTAAATCTTCCCCTCGCCCAGCAAATTGGTCAGATGAGATTAAAAAAAAACAAAACCAAAAGCTGCTTTTGTCAGAGGCTTAGCACGTCAGACAAATTTTATAATACCATTGTGTGACAGTTCAGCAAAATGCTAGAAACCTCCAGTTGACAAAGTTAAAGTGACAAAAGAGAAATTAAACTCTTCCATTTTACAAGAAGTATTTGTACCCTTAGTATCAATAGCTGCTATAATAACAATTATTTCTTTTTTTGCCTAAGCTGAATTTAAATCAACACTAACAAAGGTCTATCTACAGTACTACTATAGTGTCTCTAAGACACTATAGTGAGTATACAGTGAGTATACAGTGAGCATACAGTGAGTATACAGTGAGTAACACGCTAGGTATTATTGTAGCACCCAACAATCAAAGTAACTGAATTGCATCTGCTTCCCAGATGCAATTCCTTTGTACACAGAGGTGGCTTCAGGAATCTTCTTATACCCAATTCTCAAAGCAAATGGGAAAGGATTAAAAATAAACACATATGTTACTTTCAAGAAAAAAGTATCATGATGATAGCTATGTACATCTCACCTTCCCTTCCTACCTGAGGACTGAGCAGTGACAAGTACTGCCTTTCTTCCCCCAGGCAAAAATCTTGACTACTTAGTGCCAGGAGAGGAGCAAGAGAAAAAGCAGCAACCAGATTTGTGTGCACCCAACCAGCATCTATCAAACAGAGCAAACAAGGAAACTCTGAAGCAGTCAGGAAGGCATTTCAGCTCAAGGTGACATGGCCATAAAATGGATCTTCCATAAATAATTAAATTGGTGCTCTCCTTTCTACCCATATGGGCTGAAAAAAAAAAAAAACCCAAAAAACAAAAAAACAACAAAAAAACCAAGAATAACCAAAAGGCTAAACCTCTCCTTCACCTTTGCTGTTCTGGCACCCACTACACTGTGCACAGACCATTTCTGGGGCTGCGCAGCCCCATGGGTCACGGATGTCCATCCTGGGCAGACGAAGCCAGTGAGCTCAGCCCAGCCCTTCCCTACGGAGCCGCGCTCGACCAAGGGGCACGTTTCCCTGGATGAGAGCCTGCAGGCTGCAGCCCAACAGAACCTGCATGCGGCAGGATCACAGAGGAGGATGGGATTAAAAACTCTCCGGCCTGAAGTGAGGAAACATCCAAACCAAAATATTTTGAAAATATTTTAGGAAGATCACATCAATTTACAGATGTATTAGTTGTTACCCTGTGTTGGTAGCTTACTTTAATAATTCTGATAAAAACATATATATATCTGCCGAAATCACATTATTAGTAATTACACTAAGGATCACTTGTGCAAAATATGCACAAAATTAGCCGTACTATACTTCGGTACTATAAGGAAATTCATACGCTATCAATAATAGTTGCTAGGTAGAACGTCATCATCCAAAGGGCATTTGGTTAGAACAAAAGCCCCCTCCTGTGCAGGATAAAGGAAGTGAGTGGTTAAATGATTTTATAGCTTTATTTTAAGGAAATATCGTGACATCTCACTTTACCCATTCAAAATAATGTTATCCAATTACATAAGGTCAGATCAAAGAAGATGCAACAATGATACAGGGAGGAAATGAAACACTTAAAGATTAAAAAAGGCCAACTTTAAGGAATTCCAGTGCCTCATGGAAACACCAGGAAAGCTGCTAACTACAGGTTATGGTCTGGCTCCAAGAAAAGTGGTAACGTTTAGTCTTTAAAGGCTACACCTCAGTTCAAAGGCAAAGCGTAGCCTATAAGATTTTATAACCTAGACAGGAAAAAGGCTGAGGAGTCCAGTGCAGATGGCCTTATTTTCCCCTGGGGGTAAAGTCATGCAGCTCCCCACAATACTGATACTGAGATTTCACTACTCAGTGAAATATGCCCACAACATCGTGCATATACACAGCCTTACACCCACATATATGTAATGAGTAATAACAGAAATAATGTAAAAATGGCAACAAAGAAATGCAGACAACACTTGAGCTTACAGATTTTTTAATTTACCTGCATTAGATTTTTTGAGAATAAGCAGACATTCCGTTGCCTATGTGTTTTCTTTTTTATTTTATTTTTAATGCTTTAATTTCAACATCCCTGATTTCCTCCGGAAAGTTCTGCTCATAAGTCACTCGAAGCAGCAGATCCCAGACAAGCACTCTCTCTGCTGCTGGCTCAGCAACTGCGTCTGTACCTACTCATCTACAGAAATAATAAAATCAGGACTTTTTTTTTTACTGTTTCAAACAGCTGATTGGACAAATTAAATGCTGATATACCCCTATAAATTTTATAATATGCATCACCAGCTGTCTTTATCAACACTTGGATTTTGTAGCATGAAACTTATCCCTTACCAAATCACTTATTCTATCAAAAGGGTATTTTTCTTGAACAACATCTAATTAATAATCATTTCATTTTTAACTGAACCATACAGCAAAATTTTCAATATTCAATTTTAAGTATATTTTGACAGGAGCAACCAAATGCAATCAACAATTTCCTGCTAGCCTTGAAACTCTTTGGCACTAGACTTCAATGCTGAATGCAAGAGAGAAAGGGAACTGGAGGCATGACCAACCCCAAAGCTGTCTGCAGGCTCCACTTTCAGCACTCTCTTGGCCATTAAACAAAACAAAGACCTCCTCTGAGTAGAAACAAAATAGAGAATATGCCCCATTCCCCTCTTCAGGTTTCTGCAGAAAGAGTTATGGACGATTTAGTTACCCTTTTTACTTTCAGCTACATAATGGAAAAATTATGATCTCTGACTCAAACTGATTAATATGTAAAGCATATTATCGCAAAACAAAGATTTAACCATGTACCAAAGAATAATTTCCCCCCTCTTCTCCATCTCTGGCCAAGCAAAGGCTTTAACACCAGGTATAACAAACGATTAGCTTAGCTGGATCAAATACACAATTTTCTAAGAGGAAAGTCTGGCGACAACCTCTTAAGTGTCTTTTCTAAAATCTATGTTAATTCTCTCATGTTTGAGAACGATAACATTTGGCTTTACATGCTTATTAAGCATCAAGCTCTAAATATTCTCTGGGTAGATCACCAGAAATACATCAGTCTCCAGAAGTCCAGAATAAAATAATGGATTCCATACATCTAATCCCTAAAGGCAGTCTGCAAAAACATTCTCTAAAAGGCCAAGAAAATCACAGCTTTTGAAACAAAAATCATAGTTTCTGAAACAGAGGTCTAGTGTTGGAAGTTGCAACTTTTAGATTTTTCTCTCTAAGACTTATTGGGTGTATTTGATCTCATCATTGTTGTCAAGGTAATAAAAGCTTTTATTTATTCATTTTTTTATTACCTGGGGAGTCAGAGCACTCTGGTTCATGCATCAGTGATAATGATGCAACCAAATTCTTTCTATTTTTTCATTTACTTCTCCATTTGCCTCTAGTGGAATTAGGAACATAATTTAAGGTCTGTGAACTTGCACCACAAAGGTAAATGCAGCACTTTTTAGACTAATGAATTCTTATCACCGGTGATGCAAAATCCAGGAGAGAAAGGAATTAAATTTTAGAGCCTAGATTGAGTTTGCAGAATTGACAAGTTGAAAAATCTTTCATTTAACTTGTAAAACAAGACAATCTGAAAGAGAAACATTGAGACAAATGTCTTATATTTATGTGTTCAGCTTTAAGAAGCAAGCACTAATTTTAATTTCAAATGTATAGTAGTTCTGCATTGAAAACAAAACAGACCCCTCATTAGCTGCTCTTTTCCTGCTATGTTTAATCTCCTTTAACTTCTACAAGAGTGGATTCCATAGATGCCAGGAAAACTGAACTGACAGGAAGCTTAGGGGTGATTCCAGGAGCACAAGCATTTCACTAAACTCTTTTCCATTCTTCCACAGAGAGACCCGAGGCTCCATCCTTATCCCACCTGCTCACACTGCCGAGTTTTATCACGCGCAGTCACAAGGCTGCCAGCAACACTTGAATACTGGGTGAATTCAGGACACGGTTCTTAACTTTTACAGGTCAAGCCACATCACTGATTTTATCGTGCAATTTGGGCATGCAGACCCTTGGCAATGACCTCTCGGAAAGCAGAGAAGCCTCGCTGAACATCATTCATTTACTAAACGCTGTCAGTACAGCACTGCTTTGCAGCTAGGCATTCCGGGGATTCACCTTCAATCTCTTTTCAAAAGCTTCTGCAAATAGTAAATAGGCAACATCTTAGCCTGCTCTCAATCCCAGAAAGTATTTCAAACTGCTTTATATCCCATGTACAAGACTTGCTCGTCTTAAGTTGAAACTGGTCCCCGAACCCTGGTTTTGCAGGCATGCTGTAGCAACACAGGGGATGCAGCACATCCCGCAGCACCCTCCCATAGCAAAGGGAATTAAGCAGCAGCCTCTGCTAGTCACAGTCTGCTCACCTGCATGTCAGATAAGCCACTAGGCTCTGTTGCTCAGTTGCTTCAAAGGAAGAGTTAAACTGCTTACAGTATCTCCCTCTTTCTACCTCCCAACCCAACAGCAGACCAGCTCAGACAACTGGGAAAAGCACTTGCAGGCAGCAGTTCCACACTCAGTTCCTGGGTAAAATTGCCTTTTTTTCCCCTCCAGTGACTTTGTAGTTTTAAAATACTTTGCATAGATGTGATCTGTTCTGATCTCAGATTAGAGGAGACTGGTCTGCAACCCATCTGGACAGGGAAAGAAAAAGGAAGAGGTCCCAGCTGTATAGATGGCCTTAACACTCAGTGAGGTACAAGGCTCATCAGCTTCCAGGGCCCAGCACCAACTCTTTAAAAGACCAACTTTTGTAATAAAAAACACCTTCACTGAAATCTGAGCTAAAAGACGGGGCGCTAGATATTCTATAAATAAGTAGAACTGCACTATACATATACAAAGAAGTTAGACTATTAGATGCTGATCAAAAAGTTAACAAATGTTAAGATATACATACCAAGTTTCAGGGCAGAAGGAGTCACTTCAATCTCCCCCCCGACTGGCTGGAAGGCAGCCAGCTGAGTGGTCACCTCCGTCTCAAAAGGGTCTGGGCTGTTTCTGTCTGTCAAACTGGTGCCATTGGCGCCATCAATCTTATGGTGAGGTTCTTGTTCATCATAAACAGCAATCAGCTACCAAAACAAAAGATAATACAGTTAGCATTAAAAAAGCACATCTTATCCTTCATGACAATAAAAATATTGATCATATTCGAAAACAACTAAAAAAAGCTGTATGTATTCAGCAAAGCATGTGCATCTGTGATTAAGCACATTGAATCCAAGATTATTTAAGTATAAACTCAGCACGGGCACATGCTAGAGGCAGGCTTTTTGCAGAGTGAGCATGTTATGATTAGGTAGCATCTTACACTGCTTAAAACATTTAGATCTGAACATTCTTAAGAACTCGAAACAACAATCAAACCTCAGAGGAGAGTGGAGGTGATGGTTATATTTTAAAGTCCTGATGCTACCGACTAACCCACTGGGACTGATGGACTGACCAGCCCAAACATGAAAGTTACATTGAGCGAGCAGCGTGTGTACAACTTTTAAGTATGCAGTAATTAATTTTAAAGTACAGGTATATACTCTATAAAGTTGTTAATGCATCAAATCTCCTCTGACACCACCAAGACACATGTCAAAAACACTATTTTGTGAGAAGCAGTATACATAAATGGAAAAAAACATTTAAAGGAACTCATGGCTTAAGGGAGGAAATGAATGTACGTGAGAAAAAAAAAGAAGGAATAGGAAGAGAAAAACCCTGAAGTGCTTCTAAGGAAGGAATCGACATTTTCAGGTCTCCCACTCATCCATGACCTGGTTGCTGCAAGGGTGGTGGTTCCCATTCGCCAGCATGCAGGCCCTGCCTAACTGGGGAAAGTGCTCTCTGATGCTCAGCTGGAGTGGCCTCCACTCCATCACCACACAAAGCATTCTCAACACATGCAATTTGCTCGGTGTCTTCCAAAGCTCACGGGAGAGATGAATTGCAGTAGCAAGGACAACTCCCCTTGTATTTCATTACCACACTGCAAGGCAACTACGCGCACACTCGCACGGTGTTCATCAGCAGCCCCTCACTGCACCTCATGGCTCCGCGCTGACAGACCCCGGCGGAGGCCTCTCTGCCCCCTCACCTCCACGTGAGGACCACAGCAGCTTGTCTGGTTTGCTGGTAGCTAACTGCTAACGTGACCTTTCGGAAAAGCTGACGCTGTACAAACCAGCAGCTTTAAGAATCGACGTCTACTGTGACTCAAGGTGGTTCACAACTCTGCTTCACCTCTAGAGAGGTTTTTCCCCTCAATCTCGCTTTCCTGTGGACACTTGATTTCTGATGAGCAATAGCTACCACAGAAAGGAAACTGTGGCACTGTGTAGCACACAGAGGAGTAAGGCAGACCACAGCAGATCCGCTGCGTGTGAGATCGGATCGCTCACCCCGCAGACAACACGGGGAGGCAAGCGGCGCTCCTGCTGTTCGCCACAAACCCAGGGGCTGCCTTGACAGGCAGTCAGAAAGGAGCTTGATCAGGGCTACGTGGCGTGCCAGAACAAACGGTCACACTGCGCAGAAGTGGGCAGAGAACCCAGATCTTCGCCTTCGTAACGACACAGAAGAGTTACAAAGGGTTTGGAGACTGTTTTAATCCTGAACATTGAAGCGGTTTCAGCTCCCATCCGCCTACCAAGCGACCGCAGGAGGCTGAGACCCGCACGAGGGCTCCTCTCCTCCGAGCGCCGAGCCCGGCCGCTCCAGCGCTCGCTTCCCCGGCCCAGGGCTGCGGAGCCCACGCGGAGCCGCCTCGTCCAGCACGGGGCAGAGCTCACCGCCATCTCCCCTGAGCAACTCGAAGGCAAAACCCTGCAGCTCCCTCATCTACACCCAGGCACTATTTTGACAGATTAAAAAACCAAGGAAAATGTACTTCTTTATGGCACGGAACACACCATCAATTAAATAACATGATCTAGATTTAAACTCCCATTTTTTACAGTGTGCAGAAAGGAAATATTTCAAGTACCGCATAGATTGGTAACCCAAAGATTTAATGTCTTTCCCCACCAATGAAATAAACAGCCATTTATTTTCTAAAATGTTTATTCAGTAGGGAACTACTCAAGACTGCAGTTATCAATAAGGCTCTCCTATAGCAATTCTAACATTAGAAATAAGCTACTAATCAATCAAAACATCATAAATATCAGCTTCAGGCTTTCAAAAGGAATGAATACAATTAAGGTTATGTAAATCAGCTATTCAAAAATAATTGTAGTAATTGACTTCTCATTTCCAATATGGAAAATTCTTTAATTGGAACAGACTGCAAGCCCTGCCTGACAAGAGAAAACATCTTCAAGATGCAGTAAGAAAACCCATACAAATCTATTGTAAAATACTCTTTACAATACTAGTTTATCTGTCACTAATATTTATAAGCATTGACAGTTCAGTAGATAAATTTTTTTTTTGTTTTATTAAACACATCAAGATATTACTCTCTAAATTTGCAAGCTACATAGGTTATCCCGTTGCTCTATTCAGGTGTTGTACATTTGCTGTACTTAAGCATTACAGTTTTCTATAAATTATTTAAAGAACATATGACATTTGCCACAGATCTGTATTTCTGTATAATTGAAACGGTAGCAACACATTTTGTTGTGGTTTCTATTAAAAGGTTTCTATGTGGTTCCTATTAAAAGGTGTTAGACTTCAACAACCTACCTAGACAATTAATAAGTTATCAAAACTTAGCACTTCTCCATGTTATTTTAGGTTACTAAAACCCATCATTACTTGTATTTTCATAGTCACAACATAAGACAGCAACAATGCACAGTTTATTAGCATTTTTGTTGATTATAAATGTGACAATTTTTACGAGGTAATTTAGTAAGGTCTGAATTTGATTTTGCATGGTGTCCAACAGTACAGCTCTTTCAGTATATTACTGACACTCCAGTTACAGAAACTATGGAGTAGTAAAAGTAAATAACATTACATAAAATCTAAATGACTATATTCCCATGCACACAGAACACCATACATAATCAGTTAACATTAACTCTCATTAAAAAAATAAAAACAAAGAGGTACACAACAAAGGAGCAGCAAATGATATTTTTGGATGAAAGGGATTGAATACAAAGCAGTAAAGTGCTTCACCTATGGAAATCACTGGCCACTAAGATGCTGAAAACCAAAGGAATGTTTCATCTGAAAACTCAGGTAAGATAAAGGGTTCCTGTATCCTGTCCTCGAATGAAATAACACATTCGATCACAACTGTTCTATGATTTCCCAAGGGCTATCAGTCACTCTCTTCTATAACTAGCTACACCTCACTCCACAGTATATCCTTTAGCAATTTTGTTTTCACCCTATGTTTATACAGATACAGAACTATACTCTGCACATCACTAAGATATTTACATTGCCACCATTTTCACTATGCTCTGGAATATATACATCAAACATACAGGATGAAAACAGCAAAATCCCTCCAGATTAGAAGTGCAACTGTTTCAAATGTTCACAAATTACCTACATTTAATCATGCTTAGCTGAGTTTCAGATTTTCAAAGAAAACCAAAGAATCACCTTTGAAAGAATGCATAACTTTGCAACTCTTGTTCTAAAGCATTTATCTGCTAAATAAAAACCAGTTGATCCTCTATACCTTTTTATATAAAAGTTTAATAATTATTTCCCTTTTCAAACTATGCTGCTAACAACTACTTTACTGTTAGCAAGGTTAAAAACTGTACATTTTAATAGCTTTTCTAGGCTGAGTTAGAGAATAGAGATCACCAGCCTTTCCAACCCCAGACACCGCGGATGCGCACAAGGTACTGACAGGGGAACAATAAAATGAAAGCTTCCTTGCAACTAAATTACTCAGCTTTCAACTACTGTCAGGACAAAAACTGAGAGAAACAGTTCCCAGCTACAGGCCAGCATCAGTACCTCATTAGAGAGGCACAATTTTCAACAATGGCAATGAAATTTTGAAATACAGAAAGGAGTTAATGCCCAGTTTTTGGTAAATGTTCCATTTCAGTTGGATGGAAGAACGGCCTCTTACTCAGCTTTTCCATATTCACAACTTTTTTTGCGCTCCCTCACTATGGACAAAGGCCAGTAACAAATTTCGATTCTGTTTAGACACATTTGCTTCGACACTGATATTTCCTGTTCATGACTGCAAATGTTCATCAAGATAAGAGCCTTTAATTTTTAAGCGTATCTGTTATTTCTGACAGCCAGTGCTCCTGCGGGAGGGATTATTACTTATAAAAAGGATGTTGAAATTTTCTCATTTCTTGTCTTTTCACAGGAAACCCTCCCATCTCAACAAAACTCTCCAGAGGGGGCAAATTAAAAGCTCAGCAACTATTTCACTGAGCACCATGACATACAGAGAATGACAGGCCCTTCATGATGGTTCATGTTACACCAGAAGCTGAAGTTCAGCACAGAACTGCATCACCTCTTGTCAGGTACGTGCATGGACAAATATAGATTATTCCCTCTGGATCCCAAATTCAGGGTTGCAAGGCTGCAGCACACACATCACTTCTATATGGAACATGCTCATGTCAGAATACCAGAAAGTTGGAAAACAAAAATAATATTAGAGTAATTTCAACTCTCCCTGCTGTTATGCACCTGCAAAGAAACAGGCCCTCGCACAGACAAATGAGAGTCCCTGTCCTTTCCTGTCCCTTAGCAGAGAGCTTTGGGCCAGGACAGGTCTTCAGTGCCACCCTAAGACACTCAAGCACCCCCTTTCCCAACCGCTTGTTTCCACTCCTTCACACAAGCGCTAGATCTTGCTAAATCCATGACGGCTTGTTCAGGGAACAAAATCTGGCAGAAAAGCAGCTCAATCTTTCAGCTCCTCAGGCTCTGTGAAGCAAATGCTTGGGCTGGCCCAGGGAAGCAACACAAGCGAGGAGTGGGACCACCTCTTCCAGCATTAAGTACTATTAAAGTACAAGCTGAGCTGACCAAACTGCATCCACCTCTGCAGCGGCTAGGCAAGCTGGACTGCAGCCGGTGTCACAGCTTCCACGAGGTGACAAGCAGCACACTGCAGAGTGCACAAAGACATTCACGTCATGAATTTGAACACAGCAGCAAGGGTGTTTCTTCAGTTTTCTTAAGGAGTTCATCGTCCTAACAAAATGGGCTCAGGCTACGCTTTCTATTTCTGCCCATAAAGGGACAAGAACACCTTAGAACAAGGCAGTTAGACATAAAAGCACTGTTTCTTGAACGAAAAACTTCACAAAGTCACTGTGGAAACCTTTCCAAAGCTCCCCAAACTCATTAACATAAAATCAGATTTTAATATATTAGTTATGAAAGGCTCCTAGTCAAATGGTTGAAAGATTAAAGTCTGGCAATAGCACGGCACAGACAGAACTAATGTAATTANAGTTCATCGCCCTAACAAACTGTTCTACGGGCTCAGGCTATGCTATTTCTGCCCATAAAGGGACAAGAACACCTTAGAACAAGGCAGTTAGACATAAAAGCACTGTTTCTTGAACGAAAAACTTCACAAAGTCACTGTGGAAACCTTTCCAAAGCTCCCCAAACTCATTAACATAAAATCAGATTTTAATATATTAGTTATGAAAGGCTCCTAGTCAAATGGTTGAAAGATTAAAGTCTGGCAATAGCACGGCACAGACAGAACTAATGTAATTAGGGTACCTCAAAAACAGACAAAAGTGGTGTTTAATTTTGCAGTTTTCCTGCAGCTCTCCAGTCTTTCTTGGGGTTTCTTTCAAGGGATTCTCCTGGCACACACTGGTAAGCATTTGAAATGACATTCCTGCATAATGGAGTTTGCCTTGGAATTCCTTTAACTTAAAATAAGGGCTGTCAAGGAAAAGTACCAATATACACACCATATGGCAGCCTTCATTCACACCTACATATGAAAACAAATTACAAATACATTATATGAAAGCTATGGTGATTAGCCCATCTTGTTTACCTACATGTCACAACTACACCAAAGTATCTTCCAAAGACATGACATTTTTCTGATTCTTATTATCCATATTTCGTTTGGTATGACCTAACGGTAGCCAAGAAAAGCACCCTTTGGTATACAACACTTTGGTAGCCGCCGTTCTCAAACGTTTCAGTCTATCCAAGGCAAATACAGAGAAGGAAGAGAAGGCACGCAAGGAGATGCCAGCCGCAGCCTGACCCCACTGCTCTGGGGGCAAGGGACAGGCGAGCGCTGCTGGCATGGAGGGATCCCTGGCCCGGGCGGCAACACAGCCTCTTGAGCGGTTGTTGTGGCACAACCAGGTGGACTGAGCAGAGGCCAGAAACCAAGACCCAGGAGAAGGGATCCCAGGCTAAGCCTGGCAGCGCCCCGCAGCTTTTAGTTCGCTGAAGTGCACAGGGCCACTGAAGGTCCTTGATAATATCAAATGCTCCACATAGCTTTTTCACCCTAAATAAACACATGATTTTTTTTTTCAATGGCCAGAGATGATATGACTTTCCTCAATAAAGCTGAACATTTAAAATTATTAAGTCTAAGAGCTTGCCCAATCTGTAAGATATCAGTTGCTTCTAGCCTCTCATTTTATTTGGCAGATCTTTTCCAGCAAATTTAAGTTCCATACTCTTACCCATTACTTACCACATGTGTAAAACCAATTGTGCATTAAAGGAGAGCTATTTGTGCACGGGTGACCAAAGCAGAACACACCCCTGTCTGCCTATTCCCTCAACATAGCTGAGCAGACACCTTTTTCGGAAGCGTCCTGGCAAAAACTCTACCTGAATGATGACACCGCATGGATTTGCTTTTTCCTGTCCAATCTATTCCTTGGTGGTACACGTGACTGTACTTCAAACAATGCAGCTGATTGGGTACTTAACATTGATATTTGTGGCAAAGTTTGATGAGCCCTTCAAGCATGACTGAGATGTAATTTTTAAAGCCACTTAGTAGCTACTCGAGTGCTGTTATGGAGATCCATAGTAACAATACGGACGTCCCTTGAAGGTTGACTCTGGGTAGCTTCCCTGGCAGATATAAATGCTCATGTTAAAATGTCAAGGATTTATAATTATGATGGCGGATGCATAAAAACATAAAACAAGCCTTATTAGGCTTGATTGAAGCAAATATACCAAAGGACATTTCTCCTTTCTTGTGTAAGAAGATTCATGTTCAGTGCTATTTGTAGGCTGTCATACTCATTATGTTTTCACATGAAATGGCTTCTGAGCTCTGCTAGATAAGAAATGCCCTTTGTTTTTATTCTTCTTCTACATAAGTAAAAAAAAAAAAAAAAAAAAAAAGGAAGGAAGATGGTAAAATGCAGGATTATTCCTTTCCGTTTACCTTGAANTGGTAAAATGTAGGATTATTCCTTTCCGTTTACCTTGAAGCCAAGCACTTTCACCTATATGGACTTTACAGACAAACAGCTATTTTTTGTAAGTCTGCTTAAAATAGTGCTGTAAATTGTCATTACTTATACCAAAGAAGGTATTAGTTATTATAAACATGCTCATCAAATACACCTACTATAATCTGTCATTGCTAAAGTTTACTGTACCATGGTATCTGAAACAAGTCAGTTTATCCTTAGAAAGGGTAACTGATATCACAGGTATTATATCATGGTAAGTGTTGATAAGTGTTCCCTTTTATGAAAGGAATTAGAATATCTTATCTAATTTAAAACAGTACTTTGATGCTAAATTAACAGTTTAGCACAGTTCCATAGGCAGGACAAGGTGCCTATGGCACACACTACAGAAGCAAGGCAGCTAACAACACAAAACGAGGTTCTTAGCCACCCATGGGATGTAGGAGCCTGCCTGACAGAAACAGAGCTTGGGAAACCTGAAACCTGACCAGCTTGTCCCAAATGCTGTTTTGACCTGCCTTGGCTATAAATGCTTGAAGAAATAATCATTGATCTTCAATACTCTTACCAGATCCACTTTCAGCACCAAACATTTACTTGTTCTCCTTTTCTCCCTCCCTTGCTTTTTTTTTAATCTCTCAATTGCATACAACAAACACAAAATCTAAGAAAGCAGAGCCCTGAAGGTAGCTTGTTAAGCTTCAGTTTATATTCATAAGTGAAAATTATCAGAAATTTAAAACAAACCACGTAGAGAGACATAACATTTCAGAAGGATCAGAACATATCACTGAAATGTCTAAGTATTTTTACAGTTCTTCATATACAAAACAGTAATTTATGATGTTAAAAACCACTACGTATCTGTAACTAAAACAATTAACCTTTGATACCGTTTCCAGATTCCATTCCAAGTTCACAAACAGAGGGGAAGAGCCCCTTGGCTTGCCCTGATGGCTACACTCTGGCTAATGAGCCAAAACTGCCTTTAGCCTTGGTAGCTGCAAAGACTCCTACGCAGCGGGTTTTTCTTCTGCGCCACCCGGTCCCTCTTCTGCAAACCTGCTTTCTGTCTGTAGATGCAACCAGTCTCACTCAATCCAACTCAATAACTTCAGCTAAATCCATTAGAGTCAAGGTGCTGAATGAATAAACAAAACCCAAATCAATACCTACCAAGCTACTCTTTTCTCCCCTCTCCCCCACTGTTTTGACAGTATATATCAGGTGCAAAGATACAGGTGCAAAAAGACACCTTTTTCCTTTGGTCACATTTGCTCAGCCAGAGGTTGCAAATTTGCTGTTTTTCATCTGCTTACATTTTATTTTAGAGAAAACTAAGGATGAGAGGAATAAGAGAAACGTAAAGATTAATTGTAAAATCCATCAGAAAGTATAAAGCCATCTGCACAGCGTAACACACATGACAACTTTCATTAGTATAGACAGGCTTGATAAATCTTGGGATGTTGCCACACGTCATCCAGTTCTCACACTGTGTTTCTGTCTATGCAGAAAAACATTCCGTATTTACAAGCGCCACGAGCCCTGCTCGCACCGCCGCCTAGCTCGGCGAGGCTGCATCATTTGCCCTGTCTCTGACAGTTTATATGTCAGGCTCTGGGAAGGTAAGAGTAAGCTTCCAAAACCTCTTGTCACTGTGACAAGGAAAGGGCTGTCACTAATGATAAGCTAATGCTACCAATCCCTACTAGCTTGTTATTAATTCTGTCAATAAGTAGAAACCTACAGTAATGCACACAAACACCTTAGAAACAACAGAAAATAAATAGTCTCCTGGCTTTGCAGGATGTCCCAACCTTCCAAGCAGTCGTGACCCCCTACGCTCCTGCAGCGTATTGCAGCTCATCTTGACCTAGAGCAAGCACTTTCCTCAGCAAGTTCCTTCAGGTCATGACTCTTTTACACATGAAATCGGAGAAAGTTGAAGAAGGGGAAAACATAAAGGAGAGGGAAGAAGAAAGATTTATAACTGTGCAATAGAGATGCTACCAAAATGCTCAAAATTAACTACAGTAATTGGCTTGTGCAGGTAGTTGGTGTCACAACACTCACTCATAAGACCACAAAGTCAAGTGCTACCACTCACGGTAGCATCAAGGGCTGTTTTCTGAGTGTGGGGGCTGTTTGGAAAGGCTAACCAGGCTGAGGAGGCTACCGCAACTGAGGAAAACCTTCCATCAGGTTACGCTCTCTTAGAAGATCAACGAGACACAAAATTATGAAACATGCAGAAGCTTTCAGAGAAGTGTGGTGGTTCCAAACACTTCAGCTCCAGAGACAGACACCCTCAAGTGAGCTATCAGAACAGAAGGACTGGAAAAAAATATTTTGACTTGACATCTTAATGCACCATTACTTTGAAAACAATGAAACTAAAAGTAAAATTTCCAGAGATAGTCACAGCTCCGGCAATAACAAAAAACCCCTTCAGTGACAATTACTCATTTCAGCAATCAGTTCATAACAGACATCCTACTGCTGCCTTGCTCATTATCCTCCTCAGAAGAATGATCTACATGTGGCAAGTTTCACTCATTTTTTACCCTAGCATTAGCTGCCCACAACGTGAATTCATAGCTGAATTTCTCAGTTTCTCAGTCAACCAATTAAATGCTGACAGCATGCTCAAGATTCTGTACAAAATTAAATACACTGTTTTAAGGTCTTTCAGTTGAAAGGCAGAATTCAGAATATAACTGCTGAGAAAACTGTATTTGCCAGGTTATAACAGCTGCGTATGTACCCATGTATGCTATGTATTAGACAAAGGTGCTTGCGAGAAAAGACGTCCTCATAAACACATTCATCCTCCTAACCGCACAGCGTTACTTGCTCTTCATGCACACAGGCAAAATAACAGCCATCCCAACCACAACACTCATAACGTGTTACCCTTAAGTGAGATTACAATTGCCTGTTAGCTGGATTTTGCAAGGCTCCTCGTTTACAAGGCTGGATTTCAATATCCTAAGTACTTGTTGGCCAATTACTTGAGGCAAAGTTGTGCAATGTTTAGCTATAAAAATGTGGACTCTCAGGAGCCCCTCTCCTGAACAATAACTGTCTTCATGGCATCCTTTGGATCTTCAGACAAAAATTGGGAGAAAACTGGTCTGCTGGACGAAATACAGGATACAGCACTGAGCATACTTTCTTACTGATTCTAATTAAGGTAAAACTCATTAGTTAATAAAAATGCTGAATGCATTAACCAAGAAGTTGAAATCAATTCATAGATTTACATTACTCACTGAAATAAGTTTTTTTTAATTATCTGAGGTCTTGCTTATATATATGTGTACGTTTAATTTTCATTATAATAGCTTAAATGATATCACCAGGGACATGCCTTGGGCATAAATGACCTCAGACTATTTGAAGTATTATTTGAAAGGTTGCCCTCCACAGAAACACTCCCAAGCAGCAGGTTTCTGTCCGAAGTATTAAAGAAACTCCAAGCACTGTTGAGGGGAACCCCTTGGAGCGAGGTTTTCCTGAAGAGGTAGAGCAGGAAGCCCTGGGAGGCGCAGCCGACAGGTCCTGGCAAACAGCACGTGCTCTTCGCGTCCCTTCAGCCAGCCAGCCCAGCCACCAGCTCATGCCAAGCCAAACAAGCCATGTGCAAACTGCAAAGCAGAGGCATTTGCTCATCTTATTTTCTTACTGCCAACATAAAAGCTAAAGGATTGCAGAAAAAAAGTAAAATACGCAAAGGCTGAACATCAGCCTCCTAAACCTTGAAAGTCTCTTTCCAGAAGAGAGGAGACTATCATCTCTTTAGTCTCCTATATATTATCTATAAACTGCTTCTATAATATATCAGCTTTAAATACAAAACTCTTGATAAATCTTTTCAGGAGCTCTCCAGTGTTTGCCATTTCTGCTTAACCAAAACTCATTTTAGTTCTCTGCAGCTTTAATTGAACTTCAATTTCCAAAACTAGCTTGACACAATCCATGAAGAAATTAATATTCTACTAAATAAGAACTGTCACTCAGCATTTCCTGAGCTAAATGTAAAAATCAAGACTGAATAAATGTATGTTAAGTATCATTGCATAAATATGCATATAATACATTTTCTTCATAAAAACGTTAAATATAATGTAAGGATATTTAATTGCACATCAACATTTTAATCACAATCAACCACTGAAAATGAATGATTCTTTTTTGTAATAAATGTAGAAATAGATGTAATTCATATCCAATTAATTTAAATTCATTTCTTGTTCACTGCTCAGTTTGGAAACAGGATGTAAGCCCTGCTAACTAGTATCTCAGGACATAAGGGCTATTAACTGCTAACATATTTTCCCTTCCTCAGCCAACATGGTTGTTACGTTGGCTCTGATACCACTCGGGACCCCGGGTTCTTATCCAAGGTGCATCCCTGCAGGTGTACCCATATTCCAGCTCTCTAGATTTTTTTTTCTTTTCATGTCATTAAAATATTCCAACCCTATTAGAATGCAAATATAGAGAGATAGAGAAAGCATGCATAATACTATTAACATTCAAAGAGTTCCGGTGCCCATTATCAGATATTAATTCCCACTTTAACTTATGCTTTGCAAAAAAAAAATAAAAAACAGAGGCTGTTAGCAGAGGCATTAGAAGTGAACAAAAGAGGCAACAACTGCTGATGGGCTTATGCACCTGCTCCTTCCTGAAATTTTCTGCATCCAAGAGCACCAAACAGGCGCTGTTTCTGTTTTCGCTGCGGAGCACATATGTAATGAGACGGCATTGCAACACCACCACCTTCGTAGTCCCTCACCGCTCATTTTTTTGCGGTGTTTTTGGCTAGCCTCCAAAAGCAGGCATTTTTACCAAGTCTCTACATGTTTTCCTTTGAGGAAAACAGAAAAGATGCTGCCTCGGCACCTAAGAAGCCAGTTCCCCTTTCAACCGCATCAAGGACGGGAGCCCGTTGCAAGGCGCTCCTGCACGTTGCAGCGGCCGTTTCACCCAGGAGAGAGGAGGCCGAACAGCCACACTTTCATTTTTGCACATGCTAACCGTATTTTGTCCTTTCTACTATGGAATTTATTCCTAGATGAACATGGACCTTTGAACAGAAGAAAAATGCACCCTCCTATGTGATAAAAAATATTTTTTCATTATTATTTGCATTCTCCCTTTTACATGAGCCCCAGAGTCTCAGATCAGCACTACCACAAAGTAGTGAGCAAAAATCCCCATACATGCCAATCTTGTAGTCAGAGTTGGCCCTGGACAGATTCTGGCCTTAATTAATCTTTGATTACATGCTTACACCAACATGATCAGTCCAAGCCTCTTCAGAGCAACAGCACCCAAAATATCATTAGAATAATCCTAAAACGTACAAGCCATCCACCCAGATTGCAGGCTCACCCAAAACTCAGATAAGTTAGAGTTAAACCAAAAAAAAAAAAAAAAAAAAATCACAACCTCTCAGCAGACTGTCCCATAGGGAGGGAGGTTCATTTTGAGCACACATTTTCCTCCACATCACCTGGACATGAAGCCTAGTGCCTATTTATGGTGCCTCCGAGAAGTCTGGCGCTTCTCCCAATCCTGTCGTGAAGGGTCCCAGCCCCAGGCGAGCATCAGCAAAGCCACTCTCGGCAGGGGGGCCAAGAGCTGAACTTTAGATCCCTTTCATCAACTTCCAAAATAAAAGTAAACTGTAATGGAAATAAAAATATAACTGAGCTATATTATGTAGCGCTATGAATTGTTGTATAAACAGAAGATAAGTGTTTTCAAAATACCACAAAAATCCAGTTCCAGCTCCATTGTCATGACACAGATACATGATGTCTTTCATCCTAAGATAAGATGATAAACTCTGACATTTAAAGAAAACAAATACTATAAAATATCCCAAACAGAAATACCAACAAAGAAAAAAGAAAGGAAAAAAAACTCTGCTAATAAACAGGGATCACAAAGTATTTCGACCTTTTCTAATTAGCAGGGATTTTTAGTTACAGCAAGCAGTGAAGAGTATGAAGAATTTCTCTATATCATTAATGGATGCCAAATTAAACATTTTCTGTTGTACAAATAGTACAATAGCTGTAATTCCTTAGTTGTAAACTAGAGTGCATAATTCCTGAATTTCCAAGAGACTACAACTTCACTGCTCACATTAAGCAGATTTACAATTCGTTGCTAGTTTCACAGCTCGTCAGACACACTGCGACAATAAAAGTCACACAAATAAAAACCTACAAAAACTGTACTGTATTTTTCACAATTTGGCATCCTATGAACAAACTATGATCCTTGTTTCACAAATGGGCATGTGGGGCACAGCGAGGCTGTTTCATGTGAGAAAAGATAGGATCTCCACGGCAAACCTGGAAGCGAAGCCTGCTTTCCTCAAGTCCCTGTTTGAATCCCAGTTATCTTCTCTCCTGGACAACGTTTTTCCTCAATAGCTTAAGGGCTTCACAACATATTTACCGCAATTTTGCGAAGAGGGAAGCGATGCGCTGTGTCAAGTCATTTACCCACAACGGGACTGAAAGTCAGCGGGAGGCCTCAGAAGTGACGGGCCAGCTCAGGGCACTCTCACCCAGGAGATTTTAATGTGATGCTTTTAAAAGGAAAAGGACTTTATGATGCAGCCATTCTCCTTCAAGCCCAAGTGAGCAGATTCTGCACAAACAGAAAGGCACTTGAAAATAAACACTTTTATTCAGCACTTCAAGCAAACCGATTTTCACGAACATTCTGCTCTTGAAGTTTCTAAATTGTACGGTACTATTGTAAGAAGATAACATGGCTAGAAAGCCCATCGCATACACTTAGTTACTTGCACTTTAATTACTTGCTTAACTTGGAGCACATACAGCCATCTCTAGAGACATGCGAGTATCATCCAGTAGAAGCCACGTGCTTTTAATAAAGTGTTAGGCCAGCCTGGAATTTCAGTTGGGGAATTCTGTTCCCAACAAAAAGAGAGGGGAAACCTAAAGTTGTCAATACTCGCTAATGAAGTTCTCACACCTAACATTGACACACACCCTAAAATAAAGGCACTGTCTGCAAGGCTCACGCAGAAAGCGTGTTGGAAAAAGGTTCTCTCAATGACTACGTGGCCGACAAGCATAAAATTATCTGATTTTTTTCACATTATGTACATTTCTCAAAATTCATCAACTTTAAGACAGACCAACGCTACATTCTTCCGCAAATCTCCTACATAAACGGACTTTTACAAAGAAAAAGAAAACCTTTCAAGAGCCTTTGCAAAGCAGTTTCCCCCAGGCCCGCACAGCTGCTGCTCAAGCTGTAACACAGGTAGCAGGATTCCAGAGCAGGCAAAACTTGCAAGGGAGAGAGAGGAATCTAAATCATCACAGATAATTAAGACGAGAGCATTTACATTCAATTTAGACGTACACAATATGTTTCCTAAAATATATAAACTGTCCTTAAAATGGAATGAGACAGAAAAAAAAAAACTTTCATATTTTGATCGTACAAAAGAAATTCAATTACTAGTGAAGCAAGTCTAATGAAGCAGTACCGATTACAATCTTTTTCTATGAAAAGGTATGCAAAAGCAACAAATAAAACGCAACCGAGCTCAGCAAAGATCAGTAGTTTAGCCTCAATGTTATCTACTGCACATCTGCCACACCACATTATCTTAATGCTCAAGCATCATTTTTGCATTTCAATGTAGTAGCTCTATCAGATTAATGCCCAAGACATTTCAGCTGTGTTTCAAGTAAATAAGTGGACATACAGGAATATTATGCATGGCCTATATCATTGACACTAAGCAAAGGAAATGTGATTAGCACCAAATTGCATCTGACAGGGGAATCAGAAAGCTGTCAAACACAATGACACGGATTCAGCATTTAGAAGGTAAAAGGGGGAATAAAGAAGCTGGCCAGTCTGGCATGGAGACAGCAATAAAACACAACAGCTATGATAAATTAATTCATTTACTTATGAAAAATTAGAGGCTTCCACACACGGCTCTCATTTATAATCTTGTCAATCTGGCAGAGTAAATAAAAAGCCTATACAATACACACAGTGGGAGGGGGGAAAAAAAAAGGAAACAAAAGAAGAGAAAGGAAAACCAGATTTTTGCATTTAATCTAAAAGAATAACCTTATTTAAAAACACATTAGATCAGGTCTTTGATAGGATTATTTAATGCAAATATAGATCATAGCAGTGGTTACTGTATTTACTAGAGACAAACATGCAAATTCTATATAGAGCAAAATGAAATCAAGGGTTAAGTGTAGATGCTATTACTCTACCTACACACATTAATACATATTATATATGCACATACATATACATACACACACACACACACACACACACACACAAAGCAAATTTAAGGGATCAATCCTGGAATAGGAAAAGGTCTAGGAGGATGACAATTTCACGTCCCAGTGCGCCTGTTAATAGCAGTTGATTCCAAAATCCTTTCAGGGAAGCAAAAGGAAGGTGTTCCAGATCCTGAGCAGCCTGCAGAGATTTACAGAATTTCCCTAAGTGACACCAGAGTGGTGAGAGGAGGTGCAAGGAAACACTGTCCTTGCAGGGGACTCTCTCAACGACTACCACACCCAGGAGCTGCCCTAGCTGAGGCGAACTCTAAAGGTAATGAACATCCTGGCAAGGGAGGAATGACCATCCCCATCTCAGCAGGATGTTGTGCACCACCGGCATCAAGCCGCAGAAGCATTTAAGCAGCACCAAGGACAACTGCCAGCCCCAATATAAGAGGCATCATTCCCAGGTTTTGGTGTTTCACATTGGAGTGATCATGTCTGATTAAGAGCCTCTCTTTATCATTATTTTTAGCATATTTTCAGAGACAAAGTGAAACATGAGTACTGTGTAAGAGGTAAGCAATAAACCTTAGACCAGAAACCATCGTGATGGCCTGGACATAGCTCAGATGCCAGGCAACCTCCATCCAACCATGGCAGCCGGCCTGCACATACGACTGCCCTTAACCACGGACTCTGCCTGGGGTACGACTGGATTCTAACCGCTGCAGTGCTCAGCTACGCTTTTATTTCTAAAATAAGCAAATTTTGAAGGTTGTTAGGTATGACAGAAGAGTTATTTTCTAGTTTGCTTTGGAGAAGTAATTACAATAATCCTGTTTTCAGATACAGAGAAAATTACAGATCCTGAAATTTGTACCTTTGATGCATATCTTTGACTTCCAACCACTCCTTTATTTATTTATTTTGAAGTGCACTACTTCGACCAAAGTATTTTCAGTTTGGTATGCAAGTAGGTATTTGGTCTCCAATTCAATATATACAATTCAGCACACACACGCAGCTTGACAGCTTCTCTTGCAAATTCACAGATTATAAATGTTGCAAGGCCAGCTGGGGCTTACTTGCAAATCTCTGCAGATTCTAGGGCTTTTTTTCCCCACCCAAACTTAAAGTGTGTAACCCTGATGCTTTTGGCCTCCAAATCCAGCCTGGCTGCTGACTGGATAGAAAGATAAGCAAAGGAATGAAAATTACTTAAAAACCTAATCTCAGCCCAAGAACACAGCAGCGTGGAGGGAAGGGAAAGAAGGTGAGCAGCAGCACTTGCATCCATGACCCCTCCACACACCACAGGAATGTGGGTGCTCAGAGCTCTAGTGACTTTCTAGATACACTGCAAGTCTTATACAAAGCTTAAGAATGTGCTTAAATTGTTAGCATCCTCAATATTTAGAGCAATTCCATACCATCCCCATGGGG
>VWPW01010021.1:0-49704 GCA_013389825.1 Crypturellus undulatus
ATTTGGCACGGTCAAATGGGGCAGCAGGCCAGAGCTTGGTCTGGATCAGGTGTGGGTTCCTGTGTGCCCTGCTGATGTGATAGGCCAAGCACAGGCTGAGGAGCTGGGTAGCTTTGCAAGGCTCAGCAGCAATGCTGAAGTGACAGAAAATCGCAAATGGGGAGAAGAGGTGCTCCCTGGGAGAACACACATGTGATGCCCTGTCCCTCTGAATGTATGGCTGGGAATCTCTGCTCTAAAGCAACCCCCTAATTCAAACAGGAGAGGCTGGGAGAGACACTCTGACACATCCTATTGATCTGAAGGTGCCAGATTCAGAAGATCCCTCCAGGAACCACAACAGTGTTGCCCTGTAGACACAGACTTACCACGTCAAGAGCACTGAAGATTTCTCTCTGCACTGAGACTCTCAGGTGTCCTCCCACTCCTGATTGCCTTTCACTTATGAGCGACTCATCCCAGCCTGGTGCCCATGGGCAGTGCCCTGAGTCTTGCTGCTCCTTTAAGAGGAGCTGCTCCTGGGCAGAGCTGTCCCTCTGCAGCGCCTGATAGGTTGCCATGGGCTCCGGCAGTCCCAGGAGCCAGGCCCAGCTCAGAGGCAGAGACCCAGCTGAAGACAGGACATTTTCTGTCCCCTGTGCATTCCCAGGATGATCACAGGGCTCCAGGGCTGATGGTTCCTGATATGTACTGAAAGGTCACTCCTGGCACCCCTGGCAAATGTCCACTGATGTCCACAAAATGATCACCGATGGTCTCTCTGTTAGCCGTGGAGAGAGACTGAGACATTTCAGTTGGTCTCATTAGAGGATGGTTATCTATGAGAGGTGGACATGACCTGCTCCTCAAACCCTGCTCCCATCTTGTAAGCAGACAGAACACATGCACAGGGGCAAGAACAGCGCAAGTCCATTTCCTCATGCTTCAGGACCTCATCTGGAGGAGTGCAGCAGGACACTTAATGCCAGTATATCTAACACTCCACAGTCCCAGAAGAGGATTCCCTTCATCTAACTTTTGAGGTGCAGAAAACAGCTCTCTCAATGGGAGCTTCTTGTCCAAGCTGCATGGGAGCTTCTTGCCCATTGTAGTCAGCGGTAATGGTGGCAGGGAGTCAGCTGTACATGCACACTCACCCCTGTGGACTGCAGAAGGGACAGAGGTGGTCCAAGACTTGTGCAAGTATCTACTTGCTCCGCAAGACCCATGTCCATCTAGTGCATCATCCAGGTAGAGAATCTTCTTGGCCATCTGACATCTCAGTGCCTGTTACCCTCTAGAGCTCCACTCACTCAGACATCTGCAGAACCAGACATTGCAAAGACCTTGCATAATTCACTGCAGGCAGTTGGTTTCATGTAAGGACAACAGACCTACTCGGCCATGCCAGATGCATGGGATGTCCATCACAACAACCATGTTTCTAGCACATTCAAGAGGGAACCAACAGGAAGATCAAGCCTTCAGAAGTGGTTGGGGGGCACGCACCTGAGGCACACCTCACTTTTCACACCTGCTCCCCAAAATTGATTCCTACCACTGTCTTCACACAAAGATCCCCTTGGAGAGGGATAACAGCTCCCCTCCTCTGGGTAGCCATACTACTACTAATGCAGGCCCATAGGCATCTGGTCTTATTCACGTGAACATACACCACTGGCTCGTATGACATCCCTTGTAATATGCAGGCCATTCTCTTCAGGCCAGTCCTCAGTTCCTCATGTTCCACTCTTGTGGGGGTTGCAGCCGTACTGCTAACGAGACCTGTTGCACATGACAGAGCAGAGATAAGGAATAGCGGACAGAGGATCTCGCAATGTCACGGAAAGGGCAAGGGTTTAACCATATTAGGGCAAAAAGTGATATCCGGAACCTGATTGGTACATAAGACAACTTCCACCTGGGCAGAAGTTATAAGAACCAGCAGCGTATTTCAATAAACGTCATTTGGCATATCATCTCATAGGTGTCAGTGCTTCTTGACCCTGAGGTGGATGGCCTCAGTATTCCCTCTATAACCACGGGCAGCCACCACGGGTTGATAACGAATCCGACACACTCTGTCCTGATAAACATGGTTATAGTCTTCCCCATATTGCAGGGCTGCCATGAGCTTTCTTTGGCAGTGGGTAGCAGCAGGAAAAGATGAAATATCCTGAAATATTCCCAGCTTGGGAATTTCTGAATGGGCATCAGGATAAGGAAATGTCACTTGAAGGCTAATGCTGTGGTGCAACAGGCTACCCAGCAGGAGGCAAGGATCACCCCTTGGCTTTGTGTTACAAGGAACAGCCAGTGGGAATGGAGAGACATCAGTGAAGGGAGGGAGATCCCATGTGAGAACAAAGTGGAGAAGCAGACTGGGCGTTTACAGGCTGCATGGGCACAGCTACAGGTACAAGCCAGCCTAGGCAGGCTCTGCTGGAGACAGCCAAAGGCACTGCCAAAGCTCAAGGACCCTAAATGAGGTCAGCATCCTCTTGGCTATGGCTGTTATCTCTGACACCAAGGCCTACCAGGAGACACTGGGGCCTCCTTGTCCCCCTTGCCAACACCCTGAAAGGTGGCATATCATTGTCCTGCACTGAGCACTGCACAACTCTACCCACACACTGTCCTCAGGAGGACCCCAAAAACATGTTGGGGAAAGGATCTCCCTTCCCAGAAGCTCAGTGGCCAAGCTTAGACATTTTGCCTGATAAAACACACCAAGGGTTAAGGTGGCATCAGAGCCACCCACACATTTCCTCTGCCTACCTGTTACCAATGATTACAGTTTTCTCCTCTAATCAGCTCCTGGGGAATCTTTGTTGCTAACATCTATCAGTGGGACCCATTAATGCTCTACACAACTTTGGAGGTTGCTTCTGACTTTGAATTCCTGAACATTTTGTTCAGGCTCCTATAAGTAATTGAGGTTCATGAGCTCGTCACCAAATACACCATGGGACTCATTAAAAAGCAAAAAGCTCTTACCAACTATGTCTCTCCTTGTAATTTTCATCATCTTGCATGGTTAATTGGAGAGGTTTCAGGAGTGTAGCTGAAAGGTGGAGACATCAATAATATACAAGTATTTCTGCCTTAAAAGATTTTTACTGTTATTACTAATATTCAGTTTTCTGAGTAAGTGATAACAACATCCTCCAATCCATATCAATCCAGAGTGACTCCTAATGAAGTATGGACATGTAGGAAAAACATGTCCCAGAGCTTAGGCACTGTATGGACAGTGCCTTCCCTCTCCCTCCCCAACCCTGACATGTCTCTCATCAGCCCCCTGGGACTTCCATCACCCCTGTTAGAAGCTCCCCTATTCCTCTGATATCTGAAACTGAAGGTTCATCTGCCCCAACTCTCAACTGCTCTCCTTAGAGAACTAGCTATGAATAGGCACAGGATTTTTCTCAATTACAAAGAAACAGAAATAAGGCATGAAATAATTCCATAAATAAGATTTATGCTCTTTGACTGTAGGCTAAGTCCAAGATATCAACAATGAGATCCCCTGGCCACAAGGGAAAGCCTTACTGAAAAGAGAGAGTAGGCTTTAAATTCTATGGAGTGCAAACCAGCGGCTGGGGCTCTGAGTGAACACAGTAACAGGAGTCACAATACTGCAGCTTTACAATGGCCAATTGGGTCCTGTAAAGATGGTGTTAGAAACTGTCAGTTTAAGGGGGACATGTGCAAATGGGAGAGCCACACAGCCCTTGAGGATCCTGCGCTGTGGTGTGGGCCATGCTGCTCTTGGGGATCCCAGACCTGCCTGAGCTTCTCCACAAAAGCAGGGAAAAACCTCTGATGCTATTTCCTAGAGAGGAGAGATTTTCCTGACTGCTCAAATCGACCCAAGCAGGATTTAGGGATGTCAAAGGGAACCCAACCCACCAAGACCAAAAGCACTGGACCTTCCTGAACCCTCAGGCTGGGAGCAGGAGGGGGCAGGGAAACAGCCACGCCCCAGACTTCCTCCATCAGACCTTCAGTTCCACAGCTTGTCATGGCTTCAAAGCAGCTCCCCAAACCTGTGATTCCCATGACCTTGGTACATAGAGCAGACTGAGCAGACACAGAGGAGACAGGGGACAGAAAGGCAAGAGAACTCAGGGTGCAGAGTGGGGCTCACAGTGCCACAGGCAGAATGCTAGAGGCTGAATAAGCAACCCAAAGAAATGAGTAAAGGCCATGTTTCCCTTTGCAGTGGCTTGCAATGCCACATCTCTCACAGGATTGAAGGCAGATGGGGTTGTCTCTTCTGAAAGATTTGCCCCAGGACTACAGATAGATTAGCAGGAATGTTGGTTGTAGGGGTGCTCACAGGCTTTGGCAGTTGGGGAGCTGCGAGATGGTCACCTCACAAGTTTCTGAACAAGTCAAAATGCAGGTTCTGAGGCACAGCAGTGCCTTACAGGCTCCATACAGGAGCCTGGACAGGAGCATTGCAGTGTGTGGGCCTGTCCTGAGGTGCCAAGGGTCAACCTGTGGGAGATCCAGGGTGCCAGGGCTCTACAGATCCCAAAGAGAGGCAGGTGCCAGGAACAATACCCAGAGGAGAAACACTACCTGGAGGTGACATGGAATATGCTAAGAACCAACTAAGGTACAAGGTGAGAAAACACTTTCCTCAGGGTCAGAGGAGGGAAAGCTGGGGAAAAATTCATGGGATCTGGAGGAAGTTGCCCAGATTTTCTACCTGGCCAGACCCATGGTTTTAGAGCCTACCAGGAACCACAGTCCCATCTCATGCCCTCTACAAGGAAGGAAGGAAGATGGCACGGACCCCAATTTGTAGTTAATCGGAATCAGAATTGGGATCGAGATCCCTTTATTGCTCCCATGAACACCTTATATAGTAACACCATGTCTGCTAGTGCCAATCAGCTGTGCGTTCATGGCCTTGCAGATGCCAGTCATCAGCTGGCCCCATGCAGTCCCCAACTGCCCTCTACTGTCAGTTTTTCATGGGATAGCGAAGGGAGGAGCAGTCTGCACTGGTTCTTCACGGTCATGGCAGAGCGCCATTCCATCTTGAGCTGCACCATCTGCCACAACTGCCTGCCTCAGCCCAGCTAGGAGTGGTGCAAACACACATAGCACCATCAAAGCACAGGTTCGTATTACTGAAGCGTTACCAGCTGTTATACTGCGGTCATTGTTTAAACAAAAAAAAAAAAAAATGAAAGCAGAGACCAAGGCACAACCGCAGCCAGAAACACCCGGCGGGTCGGGAGAGCCGCGAGGCGCCGCACTGGGCGCTGACGCGGGGCTGCCCGGCAGCAGGCGGCGCCCATGCGTCCTGCGCTGCGCAGCGCTCCCGGCTGCCCCGCCGCGCCCGAGGAGCACCGCCGTGGCGGGGTTGGGGCGGGGCGGGGGAGCCGCCTGGCTCGCTGCTGCCATCGCGTGTGCACAGAGCAGCAGCGCAACTGCGGGGGTGCGCATGCGCAGCGGCTCTGTCGCGCTCGCTGCTGCCATCGCGTGTTGGAGCGGAGGGGCTGCAGGAGCGAGGTCTGTGCGCGTGTGCAGTGCGGGGCTCCCTGCGGGGCAGCTAGAGGAGCGGGAGGGGACCTGCCTCCGCCGAGTGCCACCGCGGGCAGCTCGAGCAGGGGCGGCCCGAGCCTCTGCTGCAGACGAACGATCAGAGGGAGCTCCTGGAGGAGAAATGTGCCAAACTGTACGCGATACGAGTGGTAAAGAACAGGTGAGGGAGAAATCTGGGGCAGAAGAGGAGTCGGGTGTGGACTGTTATCACCTACCCTGACTGGGACCTGGAAATTTGGAATGGGGATATTTGGGAATCAGATGAGGAAGTCCTCATACTGGAGGAGAAGGGCCCATTGCAGGACAAACCAAAAAGGTGAGCCGCCCCAGGTATACAAGGGAAAGCTGTGCTGCCAGGGCCGGGACAAGTGGTGCGACAGGATCAACTAACCCATTTTACCCCCAAAGATACTAAGAATCTGCTAGCGAAATACAGACAACATCCAGGGGAAAAAACACAGTCCTAGATGCTAAGATTAATGGAAGGAGGGGCCGATTTGGTGAAGAATGACAATGTCAATGCCTCGAAGTTTTGGGGGTTAACTAATGACGTGTATGTACAGCTCGCCCTGTGGAGAGTGGATGACAACAGCAAAAGTCTTATTGCCGCGGTACCGAGGGTCTCGCTGACCGCCACACCAATGATGCCGATTGGCCCTCATCCTCCTGGGTAACTATAAGACAAACATGCCAAATGCTTAACGCTGAGGCCATGAAGTTTGCTGTAGAATTGGGAAGTCTAGAGCTTTATTTACAACAGCCATTGTTAGCCAGGATGCGAAATAAGTTGTTGGAGGGATGCCCAGGAGCGTGGAGCCCCTAATTCCAGTCCTAATGACAGAACAAGGAAGCCCTATTGAGAAGGTAATTGAAAAATTACACCAAATGGGGAACTTACGAGGACTGGAGTTAGACCAGCCTAAATCCAACTCACCAAATGGGCAAAGAAGGGAAAATGCTGCAGGAACAGGACTTGGGAAGTGGGCTCGATAATTTCAGCTACTGTTACAGAAGGGCATTGATAGACAGGAAAAAAACAATAGAAGTATTACGCCAACTAGCACGCCGACATAATGTCCGTGTGGTCCAGGCGGCCAAGCAACGCTCAGGAATAATGTCCAAGGCTGATGAATCACAAGCGTTGTACCTGTGGAAGGATTTAGAGTGGGTGATGTTATGATTCAGGCCAAAGGAGAGACTGGAACCAATTTTTCCCCGTCAGGAGGGGCTCGGACGCCCGAAACAAGAATAGAGGGTTGGCCAAGTTCCAGTGTCCGAAGGGTTCCATCACTCGCTGAGATGATTGACCTTTTGTTACACATACCATTTATTGATCGGAACAAAATAAACAACGGTTCACACCTTGGTGGGCACGGGAACGGAGATCACAATAGTTCACGGGGACCCAGAAAAGTCCGGGAGTGAAGTAACCCGTTTGGGGTTTGGGTGACCAGCCTGGCAAGGGAAAACTTGTGGATCTGGCTATACAAATAGCCGACCGGCTCTGACAGACATTCCAGATCATATTTACCTGATTGCCATCGGGATATAAGCATAGCCTGACCTACTGCCATCAAGCCATACACCGGACTCTTGAAGCTGCCGGGGTGCTGCGACCAGGGAGGATCCAGATGATCCAATCAGAGTGCTCAGCAATAGAGGGTTGACCAAAGAGTTGACTCCCCTTACCTTGATGAGAGGGGAAACCCCGTGTGAATCGTGCGGTACCCACCTCAACTGTAGCATATGAATCTGAGACGAGCTCTAGTATCTCCCCTGCTAGGGAAGGGGTGGTATTAAACTGTAGAGGAACACTTGAATGGGATCCTGGGGGAGAATTTCTTGAAAATTAAGGCCCCTAGCTGCCATGAGTGGATGAGATGTTCTGGGGGAAAAGGAGGATTGGGAGCCCTACTAGATAGTTTAGTAGAGGAAACAAGAATGATGTGACAGCCAAGCTCCAGTGCGAGGGGCAGGGAAGGATTGAACAAATAACAAGTGTCTCATTCTTAGTTGTACCCTGGCCCAGACATGGGTGCAGAGTGACATTGCAGGTATATTGAGAGATGGAGACAATAGAGTCCTCCCCACCAAGATCTGAAAAACCATGTGGGACATGGCCAAAGAGGAGGAATGACAGCTTTAGGCGTGGTGGAGACCTGTGACCTTCGGCCACGGCCAGGTCCTCGGCACAGCCGTTGCCTGTGTGCTGACCGTGGCGGGTGTCACGGTTGGGAGGGTTTGTCCCACTGTGGCTCTGGGAGTTGGCACCAATGAATCTGTGCCTGGCTCCTCCCTCCCCTGCCCACCCCAATGACCGAATGTGGGCAGGAATCTGTTTTAGAACAGTATGTAAACGTGTGAACCAGATTGTGTTTAACAACGTGTGTTTGCAGTGTGGTTATTGTTGGAGGCTGTGGGTTTGTGTATGGGCCATCCGTGTTTATAAGTCAGTTGCTAATTATGACCATCTGAAAAGCCTGGGTCTGGCTAAGTGCCTCCTACCACAGTCAAGGGCAAGACTGGGTTGGCCTCTGTTTGCCACCAAGAAGAACCTCGAGCTCTGTTGTTGGCTGTAACCCATTAGACATTGGGTGGTGGGGACACATGCCTTGCCGGACCTTGATGTGAGTGATGGCCACCTCTCTCTCCTTGGGGGCCATCTAGGAGGCGAATGTAGGCCAAGCGGCCTGCTGCTGCCGTCACAGTTGGTGTCAACTTGTGACTAAGCGCACAGAACTGGCTTGTAAGTAGCTTATGCTAACTAGCACGTAGGCCCAGCGGAGTGCTTATGTCACCCTGCACGATAGGTGACGTACCATTTTACAGCCCCATAGAAAAAAAAAAAAAAAGAAAAGAAAAGAAGGGAAAAGAAAAGAAAAGAAAAGAAAAGAAAAGAAAAGAAAAGAAAAGAAAAGAAAAGAAAGAAAAAGAAGAAAAAGGCGGAGGGGGCATTGGCTCTGGGGATTGCTGCCACACAAGCATTGACCACATTACGCAAACTGGGATGCTGGTTAGCAGAATCCAGCAATGTGACAATTACAGCTTTGCCATCATTTTTGGTAACTGTTATTAGGGCTGTTGTTTTTTATTTGCAATATTTGGCTGTGTTATATGCTGTATCCTTTGTGTAATGATGTTGACACGAGATGTGGTTGAAACTGCTACCAAAACCTTATCTGTTCGGGTCCTTCATTACAATAGATTGACTTCTACAGATCTCGGGGTGGCATGTATAGGAGATGGACATTTTTATGATCTGTAAGGTCATAAAAATCTCCTGGGAGAAGCAGAACACAGACCTTGAGACAGAAGATGTTTGTCTGCCTGGTCTGAGCGATAAGGAGCACGGAAGCAGCTGCTCAGCCAGGTTCGCAGCCGACCTCCTCTAAAAACCAGCTGAGGCCGGCTGTTTGATCGGGCTTGCAGCCAACTTAACCGCAGAGGTCCTCTAAACCACTTTTGGAGATAAAACACCTGGGAAGGAGGAAGACGAGGAGGAAGGCAGGACCCTCAGATTGAGGGCTGGAACTCCCGCCTCCCCACTGATTTATGCATGCACACACCAGAGAAGTGAGCAACTAAAGGCAGAGTTTGTCTGTTCCTTCCCCCTGCCCTGGCCTGCCTCCTGGATCAAACTGACCCTACATGCCAGGATGCACTGGGTTGAGAGAGGACAGTGCAGAGAGAGGGAGTGAAGGAGAAAGCTCCTAACTTTGAGGCTTGTGCTCTCTGCAACGGCCAGTTAGCAACTCTCTGATCTGCTCCGTTCGAGAGGATATTCAGCTTCAGTATCCCATCAGTGGGTATCACCTTGTGAGCAATTATCCATGTTTCATTTCTTCTGCGTGTTCTCTCCTGAATAAATGCTCAATGTAGCCACTTCATTCTGTGTGGTTTTTGCCAAATCCCAAACCCATCCAGAGCAGGAGCCTCAGTGCTCACTGGGACAGGGGGGTCACTACGGGATTTTGTGCGGTTTCCCATGGCCTCTGTGCACACTGGGCCAGGGAGGCCTGACCAGATTTCATGCGGCCTCCCAGGGCTTCCATGTACATGGAGCTTGATCAGGGCGGGTCCTGGGGGCTTTCGTGCAGCCTCCCGGGTCCTCTGTGCCCACTGGGTCCGGGGGACCCTACAGGCTTTCATGTAGCCTCCGAGGGCCTCTATGTGCATGGGGCCAAGGAGTCCTATGGGCTTTCGTGCAGCCTCCTGGGGCCTTTGTGTGCAAGGGGTCAAGGGGCCGCTAGGGGCTCTAGTTCTGTTCACATCCAGCACCGAGATGACCAGCTTCACTGTGCCCAAAAGCGATGGTCTGCCCCCATCACTCGCTGTCAGCAGCAAACGGTGCTCAGCCATCGCCTCCTGGTCCAGCGACTTCAACAGAACCAGGAACAAGGATTTCCTTGTTTCATCCGAGGATTTTACTTCTAGAGTAAAATGCTTGCTGGGCCGGAGTTTGTAGGAGAGCTGTGCACAGCAGATATGCTCCGATATCTGTGTCCGACACACCCTCCAGAGGAAAACGTGAGCCGGGAGGGGAATTCCCCGATGTGCTGAGTTATTTTCAGGCAGCAGGGAAGAGTGGGGCATTGTCGTTGACCTCCAGCTTCCCATGAAACACGCGCAGCGGCCGCTCCACCAGCACCCCCAGATGCAGTGCGCACAGTGCGCTCTTGCCGCACAGCTCCTCCTGGTCCAGCTGCGATCTCACCACCAGCGCCCTGCTTGCCCCACTCACCTCCACACTTGCTGGATGACCCTTCAGCACCAGGGAGACCTCCACCTCGCCTGCCTCCACACCCAGGTCCTGCGCCAGGTGGCCCATCACTGTGTTGCTCTTCGCTTCCTCTGGCACCGAGTAGCGCACCTGATCGCCGACCAGCACCCACGCTGTCTGCAGCACCAGCACCTGCAGCACCGCCCTCCAGCACAGCCCTGGTGATCTTCCAAATCCTATCACAATCAATGCTTCTTCTGCTAGCATTTAGATAAGTGACCTTGTAGGAAAACAAATTTGGATGTCCGCAGGATGATAATCCTCTCTCAGTTGCTGAACATCCATTTCCCTGTGGCTTTTTTTTTCCCCAATCCACCTTATTTTTTATCGGTGCCAGAAGTTGTTTCATAACCCCACCCTCCTTTTTTGTTTGTTTGTTTGTTTTTAGGTCAGAGTGGCATCCTGTGGCATTTTATGCCAGTTGCCTCTTTTCCTCGTGTCTCATTCGATTGGCTCCGTCATTGTGTTTTTCATTTTATATTCTTAACTTCTGCTTCACTTTAGTGCCGAGTTCTTACTGCCATCATTTTCACAGTGTTAATATCAGAGACGTATGTATATTTTTCATAACAGGCTCATGCCCCGTCGTGCTGTTATTTTTTTCATCTTTCTTGTAGAGCATGTTAGAGTAAAGCAGGCACAAATTCCCATTGAGTTTTTATTTATACTCGGAGGAAATGTTTTCTCTTGAAGTGATTTTACTATCGCTGCTGCTTATCTTCCTTTCTTGCCATCATTGTCAGTACATGTTGCCTAAAAGTGATCTTTGATACTTTTTCTTTTTGAACCAGGGGAGAAGTTAAATGGTCTTGTGATGAATACATTGAACGTGTTTGTCAGTTAACGTGACAATGATTATCCTGATCGGAGTTCCTCAAATAGAATCGCTGAGGTTTACGTCAAGTTATTTTTCCTGTGCACATTTTACATGAAATCCATAAATTTCTTACAACAAAATAAATCTAGATGATGCTTCTGCCCAAGACACCCTACTCTGTGAGGAGAGAGGTTTCACAGGAAAGTGTTGTTGCAAGGACTGAGGGTTAAATGGAAAGCCAAGATACAGATTCCCATCTGCCATTCACAGTCAATAGATTGTGCACCCAGTCAGGGTGCAAAAGGGTCAGATGCTTCAGGCGATATTCCCTGTTACCCACCCGCTCAGCTGATATTGCAAACTCACAGTGACAACCAAAGCAGTGTGACCCTGAAAAAGAAAGTAGAAAGGGGATGCAAAGAGAGTACAAATGCTCAGAAATTCAAGTCAAGTCATACTCCTTCCTGCTCAAATTCACAGAAGGACAGTGGTGAGAGGAGCTGCACGCCTGATAACTCAGGCTCCGTAGGAGGAAATAGGAAAAACAAGAGTCATGAACTCAGCGAGATCATCTCTTTAAAAGACACAGGACAGAGTGCCTAGGCTTTGCCAGTATCTCTGTTCTCCATCCGTGCCCACCACCTGCCTGAGTCATGCATGGGGATCCGTGCATTGATTTTGCCTGAAACTGATGCTAAAGGATATCTTCCTCCCTGCCCACTTGGCTCAAGAAAGTCAGTACGGGGCTGTGGGAAGATTTTCGACCACATTCTCTATATTTGGGGCGCAATGAGGTTGCGATCCAGCTCCTGCCTACACAGCTCTTTGCTATCGTCCTTGGCATTCACTTACATGCACTGCGCCTCTCTTCTGCCCATACCTTCTGCCACTCTGCCTCCCTGCAGGAACAGTTGAGTTTACAGCAACTTAAGTCCTTACATTTGCAGCTCATTTTTTTACCAACTTGTGTTCAAAAGAGTGTTGAAACACAATCATGTTCCACTGACGCGAATTACATCCCTTTGGCGATCTGACTTACCCCCACAGAGCTGGTGCTTCATTCTCATCACCTCCATTATGAAAATCTGACGCTGAAGGAAGTCAAATTTTGGGTGGACAGAAGAAATGGCTTGTGACCAGATCTGCATTTCCCCACTGCTGTCACTTTTGTGTAGTCTACATCTTCTGAATTTATCGGGGTAAAGCACATACGCAAAGATAAATTCTTCTGTGTACTTAGTTTTTGCAATTTCACCTGCTTTTCCTTGTTCCAAACAAGCCAAGACTCATGTCCTCGACGATGGCTTTCAAGTAGACCACGTTTCCTGTTCCAAATCCTTCAACAGTGCCGGTAGAGCCTTTGACGTTGGAGCTTGGAAACCCATTTCCTTCCAGTACAACTCCTGAGGGAAGCACCTCGCCAGAGATGGTTACATGGACCCTCTGTGTCCAGCTGCACCTCTGGGCTGGTTCTGCCGCTGCCAATGAGTGGGACCTATTAAGGACATGAGCACATTTATGTCACGTTCAAAACTTCAGTACAGGGTTTTCACTTCATCCTTTATGTTTCTGTTACCAAGAAGAGGGATTCAACGAGTAATTCGACAAGGCTTGACCTTGCAAAATTAATGTAGTGACTTTTTCCTAACCAGAGAATACAATCCGCACAAAATTTCTTGACAACTTATTTGTGTAGCAAAATAGATGGAGACCACTGCTTTCATTCGTGAATGCAAAAAGGTGCTGGATTAGGTCTTCCATGTACATAGCCATCAGGCATATCTACATTAATCCAGGAAAAGAGGTAATTGAACAGATTTTTTTCCTACTTTCCTGTTTACAAAGCATACACTCACCTGGAATAGGTATATCTTTTCTGGAGCAATCATTTCACAACATATTCAAAATGATGAAAGGATGCTTGCAGGTCCACATTACGTATGCTGTAAAATGCACTGGAACATTTTAATCAGTAAGGCATTTGTTTAATTAAAAAAAAGAAAAAAAAGCAAGTATTATTGTCAAGTGTAAAGGACAGAGCAATATGATGCCCCTTTTCCTATGCTCCGAATAGTTCCTTGCACCATTTTCACATCCATCAAGCTGCAAATGCAATGAATGGTTCCAAAAGATCAGAGACCTGATCTTAAATTCAACTAAAGCTGTTTCTGTACACAAAGAAGCAGCTTAATAAGAAATCTATCAATTGGAAGAATTATTTCTTGCTTATTGGCGTCCAGTTTTCAAGCAGCAGAATCATCTCATTCTAAGTTCTGATGAAATTCGGCTATTTCTACCCTTTGCCACATGTAGAGAACACCACACACTATAAATTGTAGGTCCTACAACTGCTTCTCCTATCATCTGAGAGTGCCGTAATCACTGGAAAGGAGACTGTCCGTATGGGGCCACGCCAGCCCTTCTGCGGGACTCCCTGCAAAGGGCCATGCTGGAGAAGAGGCTGGGGACGGACTTTGTCACTTAGCGGCTGAAGCCCCCGCCTCTGCGGGGTCTAGTCTTCACTTCATTTCACCTTTAGCAGCCAGAGAAGATAACGTAGGTAGGATGAGAGAGCTGGGAACGGAGAGAGATTCTGTCCTTCTGCCTTCAGGGCGCTGTCAGAACACCAGACTTTCCTGGTGTTTCTTGGGAAACCGTTGGCAATATCCATTTGCACCTACTGTTGGATGGGTGCTACCAGCACCCAGCCTCTGTTCCGAGCCTGACCGCAGTGATCTGCCCCCTGCACAGTGAGCAGCCCCCAGCCCTGCCTCGGCTCAGCCTCCCAAGCCACCAGCCTGGAGAAAGCAGAGATAGTCCAGGTCGGAATGGGCATGAAAACCCAGCCACTTCCAAACCAACCCCCAAGGCAGCACCTTCCCCTCACTGGGTGCACCCGGAGCCGCTTCTTGGTACTCGCTGGGTTCTGCAATGCTGGTAGCGGCCCACTACGGAGCAGGCAAAAATCCCGCTGCTCGCTTCCCCTCCTCTTCCTCCTGACGCAGGAAACATCCCGACAGTGTTTGCTCCTGCTGCAGCGTTCCAGGTAGGCGACAGTGGCAACATCTGGCAGCAGGCAACAGTGGCATCATGAGCACAGAGCAGTCATTGCAGCCCTCAGAGGACAGCGGGACCGCCAGGTCTCGTCTTGCCGCGGTGGCCCCAGGCCGGCTGTGTGACCCCTGTCCCCAAGGCCGAGCACCCACAATGCTGCCATCCTGCTCGGTACCTCTGGCCGTGGCAGATTCAGGCGGTTTCAGCACAAGTCGCCCCTTCAATCTCTCCCACGTCCCCGAGTGGGGGTTATTGAAGCCGGGATTTTTATACCCATCTGGATTTTAGAGACAGGGTCCTCAGACTCTGTGGGAAAACTCCCTCTTTCCCAGTCCTTGAGGGACTTGTCTCTCACCAGGAAACCCACTCCGCTCTCTCAAGACACCTGTGGCCATATACAGACCTCCTTCATCAATAAGCATTTTGGCTCTTTGTACCTTGGTAAGAGCTCAGGTGATAGCTTTTTCATGGCACCTGTCCTCTCCAGATTTCATCAGTGATGCCCCCATTTTCCCAGGTGGAAGCAGGCACTGGGAGCAGAGGGGCAACTGACTATTAGTCACATTGTTTACACCTCCATGCATGGGTGCAGACATCTACATGGTCTTATAACTACCCCATCGGGGCAGCGCGCCCCTTCACCCAGCCCAAAATTTGAAAGAGCTGAACTGGACCCTCTCGGCAGCTGCTCTGAGAGGCAGAAAACACGAGGCAGCATCAGAGGTGGAGAATAAACCTTGGAGGATGCTACCTGTGGATCAGCAGTTAGCACGCAAGGAGATTAAAGGTAGTAGAGCCGCTGGTGCTGGGGTAGCCCCCACCTGGTGGCGGGGGTTCACACGGCAGCGCTCAGAGCGGAGCCCGCAGGTCCCAACCCTGCCTGGGAGCAGAGCTCTCCCTGGGCTGGCACCCTGCGATGTCTTCAAAGTGTCTCTAAAGAGAGAAAAAATTCCCGAAGGGGACTTCAGTGCTGCAGCGTTTGGGAGGAGATGCTGCAAAGCGACCCGAATCCAAGTCAGCCACTTCCATCGGCAGCCACTACCAGTCTTACTGCCACTGGCGGCCTCAGGAAGGAACCTCACTGCTCATGGCTCCAGAAGGCAGCTCGGGTACCTTGGTGCCTGCTGGCCGATCCCATCTCTTCCGTTTGCTAAGTTCATTCCCCAGACATCATTAGAGCTACTGCTTGGGAGCAGATGGTTCCCCTGCATCCCAAGTTTCATCCCAGACAGATTGTATGCAATTTATTAATAACCCACCAGATGCTCGGGCACTTTCCAGCTCAGATTATATTTCCTGATTGCTCAAATCCCGGCGAGGGTTGGAATGGGAAATGGAGGGGAGAGGAGGGGGGGAGCTGCTCATTTACCTTCCTTCGCTGCTCTTTTTCCCTGACCAGCACTGACCTGACAAAAAGGTAAAGGGGGAAATTTGTGCATCCTACACACCTGCCCACATCCTGGCTATACAGGTGTGAAACCGACCTGACTTTTGGCCCTCATGCCGGGAGAGCCACAGCTGCTGCTGCCGGGGCTGGTCCACTCCCCACGAGGCACAGGAGTGCCCTGCTGTGCCCCATGGGAGCACGGCGAGCCAAGGATTACCCATCACAGCCTGTCCCAACAGTGCCTGGCAGGCAGTGACACGCCGTGACTCCTGCTAAAATGTCAGGAATTTATGCCCGTTTTTATGTCCCTGGGGGGTTGTGCTAACTGGACTGTAGGATTCGCCCTCTTGGGGCTGTTTTCCAAACTGAGTGGGGAGGAGAGGAGATGACACAGATGCTGTATGGAAGTAAAATTAAAGGAGTTTACCAAGTAAAATGATACTGCCCCCAACACTACCTCCCCAGCCCTGGACGAAGCAGCCTGAGCTGAGGGCTTGTGCTCCCCTCTTCCTCCCTGGAAGAATCTTAAGAGAGGAGGGGGAGCTACTGGGAGAGACTGGTTTGGCCCTGTGAGAGCTAGGCAAGACACTCCGAGCTCCAGGAAAAGTCATCACAGGCCTTTCAGCAACTGAATGTTCAATTTTAATGCATAAAATGGGCTTTTCCTTGCTCTGCAGGGAGAAGCACAAAAGCAGCCAGTTGTTTATACTACTGAATAAAATAAATGCAGTCTCCGAGGGACGGTATGCCAACCACTTACCTTGAAGTGTAACCCTGTGGGGATGTGAGCTATGGAGAGATGCATAGTTAATGTACTGCATCTTCAGAGAGGTATCCAACGGGCTGGCTCAGCACCAGTTATTATTAGGTATCACTGACAGTAGAAGCTGCATTTATGATTTGTTATGTAGAGGTCACTTGCAAGGAATAAACATCAGGGCACTGTGGGCTGAAGTTTATAGTGGGATGAGCAAGATAACAGGGGTTAACCACTAAGGCTGAGGGCTTATATTGAGTCTTAAAGTTGGAGGTTAAGTAGTAGAGAGGGAATTTGTAGGTAAAGTGGATTCATCGTCAGAATGCGTGTCACAGCGCAATTTTAAAATGAAAGTACGAAGCATGGAAATCTTTTCCTGCTCAGTGGAGGATTGGCTCGGTAAAAGGCACTTTGTTTACCATGAATGCAGGTGAAAGACACTCTCAGAGATAATAGCAGAAGAGCATTAGTCCACTGCATTTTTTATAATTCCTGACATTTGAAGTATAATTCACTTCCTTGCTTTCACCCCTCCCTCTCAAAATATTTAGTGCAGGGAAGAGTTTTCTTCATTTCAGTCTACGTAAATACAGTGAGAAATCTAAATAATTGTAGAATTCTTACCTCTTTCTTCCCTTCTACACCCATCATTTGGTGGGAGAACTGCACCAAATGATGCCAGTGGGGCCTGCTGTGATTTTAAGGGAAGTCAGGACATAAAGGTTAGGGATGCTGTGCTAAAGTGTCGAGTGAATATACTGTGAAAGGGAGAAGTGGGCTATCGAAAGCCTGAGCTGGTCCAGTTTCATGCGGAAGTCATGTAGGGCCTTGCATTCTGCTTACGATTTCCTATTGATAAGTTCCTCTAAAACATCTCATCCCCTGAAGTATCCACTAAAAAGAGAGTGGAAGGGGTTTTAAAGGCTAGCAGAGGGTTCCCAGTCATATCATAGTTATTTTATCAGGTTGTCAATGTTCTTCTCATCTTTCTGCCTTCTTTCAAGGACAATGATTGAAAATTTTGTCCCACAGAAGGAAATCCTGTAGACTTTAAAATAGACAAATCTCCCACCACATTTTTTTCCATTTATTTCTACTACAGCATGCCAGACTTTGCTGTATCTTCCTCATAGGGAATTTGCCTGATGTTCAGGTACTGAACATTATCCCTCTTTTTCTTCCACAGCCCTCCAGCACATACAGATCCTCGATGAATTGCCCAGACCAGGTTACAGAATGAGAAACAGAATGAGAATTAGAGCAACAGCAGCAAAGACATGGTCTGGGTTGATAAAAGAAGCTCTGGGATCATGCACCACAATGCCTCTGACAAAATTTCACCACAGTCAGTAAAGCTCTTTAAATAAGTATAAAGTTGGAAAGACTTTATAGTCTGTTGTCTTGCCATTTTTTTTTCACTTATGACCTCTTTACTGCTGAACTCGGAAAAGGGAAATATGAGACAAACCCAAAATAATGAAAATTGCAAGTGAGTGCCTTGTAACAGCAACAATAAATGATTAATTTCCTGTGTTTCTTCTCTCTTTTTTTTTCTATCACAGGTACCTTGGGATGGAAGGATCAGCTATCCTGTCTAATGCTCTGAAGACAGATACACCACAGTTAAGGCAAAATCAAAATTATAAAGATTAGTCTGCAAATAAGTCATTTAGGATGTCAAAAAGATGCCTATAGATGTTTGAGGAAGAACTAATGAGAGGGAGAATCAGGGCTCAGGGGCCAATTATTTAAAGCAGGGGCGTAAGGCTTCATCACCCACAGACCATGCTCCTGTGGGTGCAGATTTCTAGATGGACACCAGCAATGATGATGGTGCAGGCCCCCGGGCTGTCCTTGCTCAGTTTCATAGATGGGCACAAGCTTCACCACACACAAATGTCTCTCCGGGGTAGAAATTTGAACAAGCTCCTGCTCACATTGCAAGCAGAAACAGTTGACTGATCAGTTCCTTCAGGGACCCGAGTAGTCCAGGAAATGTTTCACTTCTCCTAGGTCACACCATACTCCTGGTTAAACTTCTTAACTTGTCAACACCTCATATTCCCCAAACTGTAGGAGAGCATTTGCTTCTGTTCAAGCAGTATCAAAATTAGAAAGTTGCTTGAGGAGGGAGATGGGGAAGCCAGGGCAGTCAGTGGAGCCTCGCTGGTGTGTAACCCTGTAGCAAGGTATGTTTAGGACAGGGCATGTCTGAGTGTTGCAGATCTGGAGAACGCAGTTCTGAATGAAAGAAAGAAAAAACGGTTTTCAGGCTGTTGACAGCTCTGCAGAATTTTGCACCAGAATGTATTTTGTAACAGTAAAGTGAGCGTAGAAATATCTGAATTGTCTCCTTTAGACTGCAGCCCATTTCTTTTAGGCTGAGAAAAACATAAATCTAAATGGTTGTGGTTTTCTAGTCTTTCTCCTGAAACTGAGTATGCTCACTTCTGTTTGACATTCATTTCTAAAAAATTATCTCTCTTTTTATAAATAATAAACTATCAACAGGGATTCACAAGGAGGAACTTTAGGAAAGGCCAAAGAAAAGGATATAAAGACTCTGGAATGGCATTATTGGTCGGTACCTGCATTAATTCCCCTGCAGTAGTTAAGACTCAGTTTTACCCTCCAGTTTTACCATACCTTGCAATCAGCTTTCAGTATTTGTAAGCTGCATAATTGTTTTGTTTATTTTATCTGAGAGGGAGCTGCATTGCCCTTATTTTGGAGGTCTTTTTGTGTTCATGAACTTAGAAATGCTGTCTGTATCAGCCCTGCTGTTCTCATTCATAAGGCTGAAACCAGCTGTATGTGTGCCAAAAGGTTTTACTGAAATATAATAAAGCAGCAAGCAATCTAGTTAAGCCAATGAGTGAGAGTCCCACAACCCCAACCTAGAAAGCTTGGAGAGCTGCATCTAGATTGATACTTAATTTTCTGTCAAAATAAACAAAGTCAAGCCATACGATTTATCAGGGAAACAGTAACTAGTGCAGATTATCAGGAAGCAGGAAAAAAAAAAAAGAGAGAGAGAACTGAAGCCTGGCACACAGCCTCACTCCAAATAAAAACGATGGAAAAAATCCAAATAACAAGGTCCACTGTGTTTTGCAAACTGTGTTTTCTACATCCACCAGACTCTTGTTAGATTTATAAAATGACAGCAGTTTGTGGTCTCTGTTTTGCCTTTGTTTGGTCTCTCTGGGGCATAAGAAAACAGGCACCTACAAGAAGATCTGCTGTCTTCAGCTCCTGCCCATGGCCTTTACAAAGCTGAAGCCTGAGAGATTTCGCAGCTGCTTTATCTGTTCATGCAAATGCCCAGGCAATGCTGGCCAGGAAAACTCTTACGCATATTTGCTAAAACAAATTCATTGTCAGGCCTAGCCCACTGACTTGTTTACCATTTTGGGGGCATTTTTACTGAATTCCAGGAAGAAAAGAGACACACAAAAGTAAAGGCAGAATTTATATTTCCCTTTCAGTCCTTGATACTGGGTTTTTGCTTTTTAGAAACCAATCACTCTGGAAAGGCTTGGGTTTAGGTTCCTTCTGATCTTAGCAGGATAAATAGCCTCATTTACAGTCTCTCAACTGGAAAACAAATAATAATAACCATAATAATAATAAGTATTTTCTAATTCTCTCTGTTGTAATTCACAGGAAAATTAAACTAATAACTCTCTTTGCAAGTGTGCTATGGAGATGTCAGGAGCCAGGGATAAACGAACAACACCATCTCAGGCAAAGTCCCTGGGGAGAACTTCTGAGCAGACAGCTGTTGTGTCTTGAAGGATTCGGGGTTTCCACAGCAACACAATTGTTTCATTTTTTTCTGGGGTTTCCTTTTTTCTTTTTCCTTTTTCCTTTTTTTTCTTCCTTGTTCATTTGAATTCCACCTATGCGCAGTTCAAACCTTTTATGATTTGTTGTGGGACCCATTTCCCACTCTGCTTCAATTTCCTCTCTGCCATACAGACATCTTTTCCATAGACACTTCCCTATGACTCTTAAATGACAAGGGAATCAGGCCATTCCAAGGAGAGGCCAGGCTAGTCTTGCCTTCCCCATTTGTTTGGCAGACAGACAGAAACACAACCTTGGGAGAAGATATGAGGATCCCCCCTGAATCTGCAGGATGAGCAGATTCCCAAAGTCCCTGATGTGTTCGTTGTTTGCTCCAGTAGTTTATTTTTCTTATTATTTTTTTCTCTTTTTTATTTTTTTAGGCAAATCGCTGACTTGCCCCTGCTGACAGAGGAGATAGGAGGAGCAAACACAGACTTCTAGCTCTTCTCTTCCAAGCTTGGAAGCATCAGTGTGTGGCTCAGAACCAGGATAGTCAGGTCCTGCCAGCTCCTGCCAGCTCCTGCCACATAAGGCATCAAAATGCTAAAGAAATGGTGTGAAACCGCAAAGAACACACAAGGAGACACTCCCCTTCTCCTTGACCCTAACAAGGTGCTCAGATACCGTGATGCTGAACATGAGATGGTTCAGTAGACACATACACAGCAGATGTGATGGTTGGGTTCTGGCAGCACTGGGGAGCATGTGGACAAAATGAAGGGGTCAGTTTCACTAGGGATTTGACAGTTTATATCTTGGGATCTTCACAAATTCATAGAATAACTGAGGTGTAAAGGGATGTCTGGAAGTCATTGGGGCAGTCTCCTGCCCTGAACAGAGTCAGATTTGATCTAGCCTCAGTAGGGAAGTAGTGTAGGTATAAAATGGAAGACAAAAGAAAGAAGGAAAAGGAAAGGGACAAGTGTGGATGCAGCAGTGAAGACAGAAGCAACCTAAAGTCTATTCAGACATTGAAAGAGCATCACCATCAAATGCGGAGCACTTGATAGGCATTCAGGAAGTCATATTGTTCATATTATTTGGCATAAACCGTCAGGAGGACCCCTGGGAACATGCCAGCACTCAGGAAATGGAATTGGCCCATCTGTAGAACTCATTTGACCCTGAGACAGTGGAAAGAAGAATTAAAGACAAAAAAAAAAAAAAAAAGGATGGTTTCAGGGAGCAATCTCAGTATGATATTGTATTTTCTGCCATCAGAACAATTAAGCTATAGGTTTGGGAGCTGATTGCAGGACTACATCCCTAGAGCTGGGTCTTCTAGGGGAGAATGTTAGCAAATAGCAAGCCTGTTCTTCTGATCTCTGATAAACTGTCGCTGAAAGACAGGTGCTGAAAGCACATGTTTTTCCTCCACTTCTGGAAAATGATATTAAAAGAAGAGCAAGGAAGAGACTGAGGACAAGTGGGAGACAGAAAGGATTCAACTTCAGAGCAAGCCCCCTATTTTTACATATTCAGAGAAGAATTAGTCTAAAGACAGAGTGATTGCAGAGCAAGAGTGGTGATAAACTGAATGAAGAGCAGATCCTTGATGGAAAATGAGACCCCGAGTCCTCAGGGCTCACACCTGGCAGTTTGAAAATATGTTTCTCTTAACAGAAACACTCAGAAATATGGATATGGAAGATAAGAGTAGACTCATCAAATTGTAAGGCCTATAGGCTGATCTGAGCTCAAGAAAGGTGAGACATCCCACAGGCTTACTGACAATCTTCCCAATAACTGCAGAGGAGATGGAAAAGATATGCAGGGAGGCACATGGAAAAACGGTGACATGGAACACAGCAGGAACACTGTGGTTGCAACTGTGACCAGTGACCTGAATAGGACAGATCACCCACATGTATGTGGTGAAGAAAGGCTGCAAAAATGGGACAATCCTTAGCCTGTTTTGGCCAATGAGGCATTACAAACTTCCCTTCATTAAGACAATGAACTGAATCTGGCCCAAATAGCAGTTTGTTAGGGCAAACCTTCCCTATTCAGCAACTCACCTAGAGGAATGTAACTACACCCACCTGACTTCTCTGTACTCTCAGTGCAAAAACCAAACTCTGAATTTCAGATAGACTTGGGCTGAAGTCCTTCTGCAAAGGATTTCCAGATCCTGATGTATTGTTTGCACCACTACAAAAATGCAGAACTTAGGTGTAATTTCAGGAGAAGAGTTGGATACAGAAATGTAATAAATCATTATAATGAAACAGAACATGTTCAGACAGCTCATCCTTTCACTGGGTTCACATTAGCAATTTAACCCCATTTTTTCTATTTCAGACACGGACTTCTATCACACACACTCTACATCTTGGCCTATCTATCTAAAATCCTAGTAATACTTATAATGATTTTCTAAGTTGATGGCTGATTTTCTTGCTTATCTTTCCTTCATATAAATATGATTTATTTCTGTTCAGGCAAAATGTATGATAAGAAATTTCTGGAGCTATTTAATGATATTCACTGTTGTAGACATTATTGAAATGAGCAGATTTGATATGAAGGCCTTAGTGACCCTTCTGGGAATCTGCACACTCTCTTCATTTCTTCTAATGTATTTTTCTACCTGTTGTTGCACATATTCCTAGCACTGAATTAAAAAGAATATCTCATCACAAATGTGTCCATATCCTTGGCATGTATTTCTGACGGCTGGCTGCACAAATGTTTTATTTTTTCAATACGTTTAACATGAACTTGTTTGTCCTGCTTCCTGGCATTAGGAGAACACACTGAATTCTGAATGCTGAAATGAAAAATCCTATTTTTGTTTGCAATGTGCAAAAGTGTATCATTTATTTAAATGCAAGATTTGTAAATCATTGAATTTCATGGGAGATGAATCATTAGTCAAAGTGCAGACTGCACTAGGGGTCATATTTAATTTATTCTCAAAGCCTTTATTCCTGCTCTTTGGTCCATGATTTCATAAGTTATTAAATACACAAAGGTGTCTACTTATGTCTCACAATAATTAAGCTGATTAAGTTGTATTATCACTAACAAGAAACATTCATTCCACTCGAGTGAATGCGGCAAACACAGTTGGTGACATTTCCACCACTTAGATTGAAAACACATTATAGGCAAACTGGGAGGTAAGAGCCTCTCAGCGCAGGCCCATTTCTTCATCTGATCTCTGTGGGGGTGTTAGCAACTGATGTTTTCAGAGCAGTAAAAAGGTAAAATAAAAGGTGCAAAGGAACGGAGGAAAACAAAACATGACAATCACACAGACAGTTTTTCAGTGCAGCAGAGGCTAAGTTACGAGGACATAAATGAAAGAGTATTTATTTCTACAAAACATATACTGAGATCAAGAAGGAAGCAGGCAGAGAGAATCTAGCTGAGAACAGGAGGCAGTTCTATAGGATGAGTCCAGGGAGATGTTCAAAATGCTATGGCTATTTGAAAAGAAATCAGGATGTACCTGGACTGAGCCATAACTAAATTAAGGTCTGTTCATCCTGGGATCATCTTCGTGTGAGAGGAAGAAAAGGTAAAGGCCAAGCATCCCTGAAGACTGTAGTTAACCACTGAGTGCGGCAGACCTCAGACTCTATCCAGAGTCCACCAAGGTCTATAAACGGACTCTCATGGATCCCCAGGGATTTTAGATCTGGGATACTGATACTGACTGCTCTATGTAGCTGAGACCACAAGTGCTTAGTCATCTCAATAGCTCTAACCAACCCAGCATAGCTGTGTGCTGAAGGAGCACTATGTCTTCACTAGGGATTCCTGGGGGCTTTCCAGCTTGCTACTAGATTCCATGCAGGGAGAAATAAAGGGCAGGTCTGAGCACAAGCCCCTCTGGATGCTCTGTCCTCTTTTCTCTCTATCTTTGAATTCATTTGACCTCTCTGGTATAGGCTTCCCAGTCATTATAGAGATGTAAGTAATGTTTCCATCCAAAAAGCCTATTCAGCAACAGCAGGAGCATGAAAACAGTCCCTATTTGTGCTGGTGCCCAGAAGAACTATATGTCTGCCTAACATGGCCTGCAGCATTTTGCACCACATGGCAGCCTTCCCACTGCTGTAGAAGCAAATCTCAGGCTGTCTGGCAGGTCCCTGAAAGCTGGATTTGCCTCTGGATCTCAGCAAGAACTGGAGGGCTATATGAGGAGAGCATAGAGAGAGCTGTCTGTTGAGTGCATCTCCAAAGTGGCTCTCATGCCCTGTGCAGAGAAACCAGCTAATGCTCATGAACTGTGCAAGACTGTAAGCACAGGAAGAGTTGTAAAAATAACTGGCTGTAGAGCTAAGACCTTGCATTTTTAATCACATTCTGCCCCTCTGGGAGACCTTTAAAGACAGATGATCTATTAGACCAATGTGTTTGAACAGACATGCCCTTTGAAGACAGGACAGTACTATGGTTGTAGTAAGCTTTAAGCAAGTACTATCTTCCTAAGACAAGTCCCTTTTTATCATCTTTTTTGTTGATATGCCAGTATGGAGGAGAGATTTTAGTGGAGCTCTTGTCAGTAGAGTTGCATTTCCCTTAACAAAGCAGAAGGAGATGCTCAGGGTCTGCAAGGAGCTGGGGCTGGGATGGGCTGTCTGTTGACACCTCCTGGAAGTGGTCTGACCTGCACTGTCGTGATTAACCACAGTGACCTGGTGATTAACGAGAAGCACAGCTAGATGTGTGTGCCTATCACACCTCCTGATCTGAGGATGGCCAGAAGGGATGGAAAGGAGAGGACAGCAGTTTGCTCCAGGCTGGTTTAGCCTTAACAAAAGGGGAGGAAAATGCTGATAAAAAGCACTAAAGAGTGAGACACATTTCCAGGGAGGTGAAAACAGCTAGCTGCTGGGTTGCTTAACTGCATAAATTACCAAAGACAGGGGGACAAGTTGTCCTTTTCATATGCCTATGTTTTAGATGCTCATTTCTGAAACTTCTGGGGAGAAATAACTATATAGCTGCTAGAAAGCAACAGCTCCATTGCTAAGAAGCCCTGTTCTTCATGCTGGTCCTGGATACCGTGTACTGGCTTGCTGGAGAGGGGCTGCAGTGACATCTCCTAATGCTGCCCAGCAGCACCTGAAAACAGAAAGGAAGATATTAGCAGAGCTGATCTGGGAGAGGGTGTCACAGCCCCCACAGGGAGCTGAGTCCATTTAATGTTTTTATTGCTTCTTAAGGCTGTTAATACCTTTATTGTATCACTTTGCATAATTCTTTTTTTTTCTTTCGAAGCAATGAAACAGGCCAATGCTGTACAGCAGGTCTAAGGCTGCAGCTATTTGGGCCTTTTTTTTTTAACCCTTAGCACACTGAATAGGCCACTGAGCAATCCACTTCCCAGAATAACATCCTTCATTCTACTGCCAGATCAGGACAGGGAGTCTTTCATCTGCGCAGACACAAGCAGGGACTGAAGTCACCAGAAGCAGCCAGGTCCCTTTCATGTCCAAAGCAGTATCCTCCTGCGGCTCCTGACCCCCCCGGACCTCTTTGAGTGCCTCTCAATACACACAATGTACCTCCAGGAAATGACACATGACATGCTTGTAGACAAGGACTTGCTGGATTAATCTCAAATGCTGCATTGCAGCCTCCCAAGTTGTTTGCTTGGTAAGGGAACAGCCATGGTGTGGCCAACTCAGGGCTTCATCTGAAGGCAGATCCCTTGCCCCATCCAAACTGAAAAGTGCCCATCTTCCCTTTACCCTTCCTTGCTCACCCCCTAGATACAGACTTCTCTACTCTCAAGCAGGTAATCCCTGTTCCTGGCACACATCCTGCCAGTATAATCCTGGCAAGCTGGCGGGCAGCAGCAAGCACTCTAGCAAGGATCTAGAGGAAAGTTTAAATGAGTCATAGAAACAATGCAAGAACCAACAAAATATTACAGCATTATTTTTAGATCCAGACCCTGTCTGCAGCAGTCCAAGGTCTGATATGCCCATGCCTTGGCACAAATCACTGTAGTCTCTGTGCAAGCTGGAGCAAGAGCAAGGAGATGTGCAATGTCTCCAGCACACAGAACCTCCTGACCATGTCCCCTAAATGTCCTGGAATTCAGGGAGGGAGGAAGAGAGACCTTGAGGACTCTGGCAAAATGAGTAAAATGAACTCCTCTGGGCTGCTCCAGTAGTAGAGAAGGCCAGAGGGACATGCATGACTGCTGGAGCTGATTGCCGCGCTCCACAGCCCAGCAGCAATTTCTGCTGTCAGGTGTAGCTGGTGGCTCAGAGACAGTGAGGTGCCAGGAAGAGCTATTAAAATACATTTTTATTGGTACAAATCAGACATTGTGAAACAAACTTGGTCTAGAAAGAGCCATCATGCTCTGCACAGATGGGTTGGAAATGAGTTGCCCAATGACATGCCAGTAATTGGCAGTGCTGGCAGACAGATTGAGCAGACAGACAAACCATCAGGTTCCCACCATTTCCTCCTCTCCCTCCCTCTGCTCTTGACCTGGACAGGGACAGAACTGATGGACAAGATATCTGAGAATGAACTTTGCAGGCTTCCAGTTTGGCTCATCCCTTCATAGGGTTCTTCTGCTCTCTCTGCTCCCCAGGGCGAGTGGAGCAGGAGGAGATATTCTTCTAGGGATGGAGTTCTGCCATTAAGGGCCCTTGACAGCTTGGTAAAAACCCTCAAAAAGAAGCAGGGCACAGAGGAAGATGTCTGCCCTGTGCATGTGGGGAAATGTGAAGAGCCCCCAAGACAGAAGTTCTCTCCAGGGCTTCTGGGCTTGTGGAAGGCAGAGATCTGGTTGAGGATGAGTGGAATGAGCATGGAAGGGGAATATCACCCATTCTAGGGTTCTTCTGATGTCTGGAAATTTTCAAATGATGTCACTGTGGCCTAAAGAGTAACCCAGAGGGGCCTCTTGCTGTGCATCGCGCAGCCTCTTAAGCTAATAGATATTCTGGGTATCAAGCCTGGTTTTGCTCCATCCCATACTGCTCAAAGAACAGAAACTGGTGGTGACCTGGACCCCATTTTTGCCCTGGGCTTCAGATTTCCAACCCTGCAAGTGCTGGATCACAGTCAGAAGGGAAGCACCCACGATGGATGGGGTTTACACTCATTTCCTGGAGAAACCAGGCACTGGTGGCCACTCCGAGCAGGCAGTACATCTTGGTGCCATATCAAGATACATATATAGGGCCAGGTTGGACTGAATCAGGCTTAGTCTTTGCATGGAGAGCCCCTTTCCATGCCTTCTGGGGCAGAAATACATGCGTGCAGCTCTGTAAATTCACACAGCCAGACAAGACAAAGAGACAATAATGTTTACAGAGAAGGACTATCCCTAGAAAGACATGGCAATGGATAAACTCAAGGCAGATTTGCTGAACAGGTCAACAGACACCCAACATCATCCACTGCCAACACTGCCCTATAGAATGAGATAAGAGAACCCTCCCTCCACCCCATCCCTAATCTCTTGCTCCTGAAAACCTTTCTGTGTGTCCTGGTAAACCATCGTCTTGGCAGCCCTGTGGGATCCCAAGCGGTTCATACATGAGGTTATTTGCTCAGGATGGGCTTTGTAGCTGAAATAATGTAAGCAACCTCCAAGACCTTGAGCAGAGCCATTCAGACCCAACCCCAGCCACTATTTCAGGTCGTTGTTGATAACCATGTTGTCATGCATGTCACAGTAGGTTGTCATCTTTTTCTTCTTGCCAAAGGTGGAAAAGCTATTCTTGTCCTCCCGGCCCAGGAAGAAGGGCCCATCTTTGCTGGAAATCAGGGTAGGGGTGCCAGGTATGTAGACATTGTGTTGATAATCCAGGGCCTGCATTTGCCCTGGGTACAGAGGACCATACCGAGGTGTCCAGATGCTGTTGGTGCCTGCTGAGGCTTTCTGAAGTCCTGGAGGAAAGATGGGTGTGAAACCAGCTCAGAAGAGGTCACATTCCGCTCAATGGGGATTGTTCAATTGTTCAATGGGGGTGGGGATCAGATCCATGTCCCTTGAACCCATGGTCACACGCCATCATCCTTCCCTTCTGGGGTACACACATCTTTTCCCCTTGACACACATGCACTACCCAACTACTGCCAAGAGCAAAGGTTTGTCCCCCTTCACATCTCCACTAGGTGACAAGAAGCTCCCCAACCCCAGTACCCTGGTACTAACCAGAGACAGGTGTCATCAGCGTGCACAGCCTCTCATGCTCCTTCTGGAGAGCTTTGCGGATTTCCCCCATGTCTTCCAGGCTCTGGGAGCTAAAGGCGAAAGAGTGATTCAAACTTCCCTGCCTCCACACACCCCTTCCACCTGCCCTTTCCGTTCCCAACCTGCCAGATCAAATACCTCTTGAGGGCAGGTCGCTGCATACTCGGAGGCAGCCAGTCTGTATTTGGCGGTTTAATCTGGAAAACAAAGGGAAAGAAAAGGCCGCTTACCAGGGTGTCTATTGATCAGTCCAGCTTTGCCCACATCAAGCTCTGAAAAAACAGGGTGGGCAGCCCACATCCCCGGTTCTTCCCATTCCCTTTGTAGGAAGGCAAGCAGTCCAGGCCCATTTCCATACTGAGGAAGAGCTCAGCCAACCCATTCCCTTTCGGATCTTTCCCACCCTTTCAGACATTTGGGTGGCCTGAGGCTTAGACTCTGTCTATGAGGTGTAATTGTCAATTCTGCCCTTTTGAATGAGGAGCACTTTTCCGAATTCTGTCCCAATTCTGTTCATTTTAGACAACCATTTTCTTTTCTCCCCCACGTGTAATGGCAGCTTAGCCCAGGTCTGAAGCCACCAAATATGAGAGATGCCTAAAGTGGCTGGGGCAGGAGGGAATGGAGTAAAAATAGGGAAGTTGCTAGTGACGGGGGGAAGTTTAGGCATTAAGAAATGCAGGTGGTGGACCAGGAGGGTCTGTCGACCCAAAAGGCAGTTGGGCTCCTCTCAGAAGGGCTTTTTTTTAATTAAAAGTCAAATATTTGTAAATAGATTAGATGCCTCATCCCTCTCTACTCCTGTAATGGTGTTTCCAAAAGACTCTCCCATCACAGAAATTAGATGTCTCTCATTTCAACACTTAACAACTGTGAACAGCAACATCACCCCACCACCCCCGGCTCCCCGGTGCCCTCCCTGGGGGCTCAGCCCGCACCGCTGTCGGCCCTGGCAGGGGAAGATCCAGTCTCTGCAGCTGGACCAGCGTTGAGAGGAGCGGCCAGAGAGGCCAGACCGCAGACCCACCTGAGGGGGGCCGGGGCTGCAGGACCAGCCCCGCATTGCGCAGTGGGACGCAGTGGCCCCACACCGGGGGACCCCGCGGAGGCTCCGCAGCGCTGCAAACTATCCACCCACCCCCGCATTCCCAGAGCAGAGCAGAGCTGGGGGAGTGCGAGGGGGTCCCACAGAGAATCACCAAACCGAGACAGAGGAGAAGCCACCTCCACCACCCCCGCAACCCTCCGGGCCACAGGAGCATCTCCACTGCCTCTAATGTGTGTGGAAGGAGGCAGGGGGAGGAGGGGGATACTTCCACCCATCTCAGCCGAGCCTGCCTGCCGTTTTCCCCAGTAATTAGACCCGCAGGGGAACTCAGCAGAGAATTTCCCGCCATCTGACGGCTGCTAATTCCTGAACTGATCAAAGGCTGGGGTTATTTTCTTGGAAAGGTTGGTCCAGTGCCTCCCACGTCAAAGGCTGAGGGCAGAGGTCTTTCGGGGAGAGGGACGGGGGCGGGTAGAATCTGCTGGAACCCCTTAGGCAACAATGGGCCCCATGCCCCAGCATTACCTGCTTGGAGATCTGGAGCTGCTGGCCAGGCTGGGCCCTCTTGCTGGGAGCCAGGAGGTGCCCAGGATCCTTCTCGTTGTTGCGAGGAGGGCTGCAGGGTTTGAGGAACATGAAGTCACTTTGAGCGGATTCTGGGCTGAGACAAACCTTGTAGCAGTAGCCTGGGGGGCCACCAGCAGGCATGTCCAGGCAGGCGGTGGGCGCTGTACCCGTGGGGAGCTGCACTGCAAGGTTTGATGCCTTGAGGCCATCAGAGGAGGTGTCGGGTCCAGGGCAGCAGCGGCAGTGGGGTGGGGAGCAGCCACTGCCTTGCCAGGAATGTCCCTCCCCACGGCACCGGATGGCCATGAGGATGAGGATGGCAAGGAGGAAGGTGAGGGAGACGGAGCCCAGGGAGACGAGGAGGTAGAGAGTGAGTGGCGAGGAGGAGGAAGCCTCTGGGAGGAGGTTGAAGTCACTGAAGTCAGAGAGGGTCTGAGGCATGTTCTCCACCACTGAGAGTAGGATGGAGACCGTCGCTGAGAGGGCTGGCTCTCCACTGTCTCTCACCTGCACCACCAGTCTCTGTCGGGTTGCATCCTGCTCCAGAAAGGAGCGGAGGGTGCGCAGCTCGCCTGTGTCCGGTGCCACGCTGAAAAGGGTGAAGTCAGTGGCCTGAAGGAGCTGGTAGGAGAGGCGGGAGTTCAGTCCCGTATCTGCATCCACTGCTGACACTGTGCCCACCAGGTAGCCAGGCCCAGCTGATCTTGGCACCAGCTCAGTGGCCACCGAGCCATTGCGTGGCATGGGTGAGACAATGACAGGTGCATTGTCATTCTGGTCCAGCACGAAGACATGGACAGTGACGTTGGCGCTGAGTGGGGGGAAACCTGCATCCTGCGCTTGCACCTGGATCTGAAAGCTGCGGATCTGCTCATAATCGAGGGAGCGCAGGGCATACATGTGTCCGCTGTCTGAGTTGATAGACACGTAGGTGCCCACAGGCATGCCATGGATGTGCCCATCAGCAATGGAGTAGGACAGGTAGGCATTCTGCTGGCAGTCAGGGTCCAGTGCACTGACAGAGCAGATGGAGGCTCCCGGCGCATTGTTCTCCATCACGTAGACGCTGTACGAGGGCTGGAGGAAGCGTGGTGCATTGTCATTCACGTCGGACACTGGCACAGTGAGGGTGCTGCGGGTCAGCAAGGCAGGTGAGCCCATGTCCCGGGCTGTGATGCTCACATTGTACTCGGGTACAGCCTCTCGGTCCAGTGCCTCTGTGGTGACTAGAGTGTAGTAGTTGCGAAAGGAGGAGCGGAGCTCAAAGGGCACATCAGGGTTCACCTCGCAGCTCACTTGCCCATTCTCCCCAGAGTCCCTGTCAAGGACACTGATGACAGCGATGACAGTGCCTGGTGGGGCATCCTCCACCACTGGTGTGGACACAGAGGTGAGAGTCACCTCTGGTGCGTTGTCATTCACGTCGAGGAGGTGCACAAGGACCCGGCAGTGCACAGCAACAGCTGAGGGCCCACGGTCCTTAGCTTGCACGTAGAGCTCATGGAGGCTGGCACGCTCATAGTCCAGAGGGCCCTTCAACAACACTTGGCCACTGCGGGGCTCCACACGGAAGAGATCACGGACACGCAGTGGTGCGTGCCCACTGAACGAATACTCGATCTCTCCGTTGGAGCCCTCATCAAGGTCAGTGGCATTGAGCTGGATGACCAGGGTGCCAGCAGGGGCATCCTCAGGCAGGCTCACTCTGTACAAAGCCTGGTCAAAGGCAGGCACATTGTCGTTGGCGTCCAGCACAGTGACAAGGATGTGGGCTGTGCCTGAGCGCTCAGGGACACCACCATCAAAGGCGGTGAGCAGCACTCGGTGCGTGCGCTGCTGCTCACGATCCAGGGCATGCTCCAGCACCAGCTCTGCAAACTTGCTGGCGTCACTGCGTGTCTGTACCTCAAGGGAGAAGAAACCATTGGGACTGAGCTGGTAGGTGCGCACAGAGTTGGTGCCCATGTCAGGGTCCTGGGCACTCTCAAGTGGAAAGCGAGCACCAGGCACCGCAGATTCGGCCACCTCCAGCACATATTCCCCCCAGGGGAAGGTGGGTGCATGGTCATTGATGTCTCGCACCTCCACCTCCACACGGTAAAGCTCCAGCGGGCTCTCAATGAGGAGCTGTAGGTGGAGCAGGCAGATCCCCCCCGCCTCACACACCTCCTCCCGGTCAATACGCTCATTCACGAAGAGGATCCCGTTCTCCAGGTTCACCTCCAGGTGCTGCGGGGCACCGGCCAGCAACACAATGCGGAACCGTCGTGCTGACAGGGTGGACACGTCCAGCCCCAGGTCCTCCCCAAGATTGGCCACGAAGGCGCCGTGCTCCAGCTCTTCTGGCACAGAGTAGCGTAGCTGCCCGGCAGCATGGCGCGGGGCCAGGATCCCACTCAGAAGGAGGAGGAGGACGATGAAGCTGCAGAGGAAGATCTGCCCCTGCCTAGTGCCAGCCTCCATGGCCCCGCAGCTCTCCTGGACCAGCTCCGCTGCAGTGGGGGTGACCCTCTCCAGCCGTGGCCTCCGTCGCCTCTGTTCACCACTTGCACTTCCAAATAGTTTCGGGCTCCCGGGGGCAGCGGGGGAGGGTCCTGCCCACCGCTTTAGCACCGCGTTGGTGGGCCGAGCCGCGGCTACCGGCGCCCACTTAACCCTTTCCCTGCGGGCTCGGGGACCCTGAGGCTGCAGTCTGCCCGCTTTGCCCCCTTCCCTTCCCCCCCACCAAGAGCCGGTGCACGGAAGCCCGACTAGCCCGAAGCGGGGACAGAATTAGCCCCGGGCTGGAGGAGATGTCCTGTTAAAGACGCTGAGAGCCTCGGCGGGACCGGCCCGTAGCCCGCACCCTGGCCCCGGGAATCCCCCGCAGCTGCTGCGCTCGTGCCCGCGTAGATTAAGAGGAGCCCGGAACGCGGCGGCTGCCAAATCCCCCGACCGCGTTCCCCGCCGTGCCGGCCCTAACCTTTACCAGATGGTTAAGCCCCTCCAGACTTGATTACATTTCCCTGCACACCGTTTTGCTTGTAATGCGGAGTTTTTAATTACCGGAGCAGGGGGATTACAGCCCCGGATAAAGCTGAGCCCATCAGCGCGGAGGCATTGAGAGCCCCCCCTCCCTTTCCCCGCTTGCTTCCATCCCCGACACCCTGCTTGCCCAGAACCCCCGGGCCCTAATCCCGCCGCTCTCCCGCCCGTCCCCACCGGGCACCCCGAGCGCCAGCCCCGCTCCTCCGCCCGGACACGATGGCACCAGCCTTGGAGACCCGGGGCCAGGTCTTCCCGCGCCCCCGGGGCTAATGCCCCTGAGGGAAGCGCGGGCAGAAACTTTCCGCCAGGGGCGGAAAAGAAAGGAGGGAGGTGGGTGAGGACCGAGCCTCGGTGCCCCGAAGGGCGAGGGAAGGAGACGGTGACAACCCCTGCACCTCGGTGCCGATCGCGGTGCACGCCTCGGATGATCCGTTCCCGCTGCGGTCCCGCTCTCCAGGAGCTCGGGCAGCTCCGCGCTTCGCTTCGCGCCGGCGGCGCCGTCCCCGGGCACTCGTTAGCGGGACGGAGCGCCCCGAGCCCCGGGGCCGCCCGCCCGCGGCTGATTAGGGCCTGGATAATCCCCTAACGATCTAGTTAAGGGATCGGTAGAGCTCGGAGCGGCTTTAGCTGTGCAGTGATATTTTACCGCTTTTGTCTCTGCCTCCTGGTCCCCCATGGACTCCCGGAGAAAAGAACTGCCTGCCCCAAACCACTCCCCCACCCTCCGCCCCCGAAGGACCCGCGTGGGAAGCGGAGCGCGGGGGCTAGCGGGGGCCCGGAGAGAGTGCGGGGCTACGGTGAGGGACATAAAGGGCTGCCAAAGGGCAAAGAAGCTGTGGAAAGGGAATATGTCCTCGGGGAAGCCAACCGGCCGTACGTAGGACGTGTCACGCGTGGGGCTGAATGTTAGGAAGAAGAGGGGCGGGAAGGTGGGGGGGAAGGTGGCGTGAGTGCAGAGTGACTCTACAAGCTGGGCAAGAGCGGCTAGCCCGTGTAATGCGCAGAACTGGGCTCAGGGCTCCCGGCAGAGCAGTAGATGACACCCGGTAAGTGAAGCCCGGTAAGTGAAGCCCGGAGAGCGTCGCAAGCTCTGGTTTCTGCGACCCCGCTCCCCGCAGCATCTCCTAAACCAGAGCCATCCCCGTCTTCTCCCCTCAGCCCCCCCAAAAAGCGACCTTCTCCCACGTCATCCTTGATCTGATCTCACTGTCTGTCCCCGATCTGCATCTCCGCCCACCCCTGCCGGCTGCTTGGACCTCCCGGACCTCCACGCACCCCCGCCCAGGCAAGAGGGGGTATTGGGGGCACGAGAAGAGGGGGGTAGAAGGTGGTGGAGGTCTCGTTTCCTCCGGTCCAGTCCTCTCCCATCTCCGACCCAAGCTGCTCTCGCCCCTTTGTCTGATTCAGATTAAAATATTAATTCCACCCCCCACCACCCTCGCAATCTGCTCCCGGAGGGAACCCTGTCCCCCCGCCCCCGCAGCGCCCCCGCAGCCGCCTCGCCCGCCCCGCAGAGCCGCAGCCCCCGTGCCTCCCGCCCGCTCCTGCCTGCCCTTTCCCGCCTGCCCTTTCCTGGCTCCGCTGCTGGTGCCCCCACAGCTTTCCTCCCTCCCCCAACACCCCGCACATCCCTCCACTGCTCCCCAGCCTCATTGCTGCTTCTCCGGGTGGGAGGAATCTGCCTACCTCCCCTCCCTTCTGCCTTGTTTTCCTCCCGGGGGGCCCTCTAGTCCAATCCTGTTCCTCTTCTTCACACCCCCAAACCCTGTGGGGTTCTTCCTGACCCCCACAGTCCCCATCAGTGCCCAAACCCCTCTGCATGCATTTTATCAACCACTGCATCTGCCTGTCCAACCCTTCCTGGTCGTCCTCTCCCCCATGTCCAGCATTTTGGAGGACCTAGGTGAAAAGTGATGGTTTTGGAAGTGGGAGGGTGTAGGATTGTTCCAAAGATCCCTTTCCTGGTGAGGAAAGAAACAGCAGGGAATGAATCCTAAGCTGGGGGGTGACCAGGGGTGCTGTAGTGGGATGGGGGCTGACACCCCACTTAGTGTCCTATAAATTTTAAGTCCTCTCCTGTGACTCGGTCATTTCGGGAGGATTCAGCTGTCACCTCAGTTCTACCAGGGTGGGAAATCTGAGTGCAACTAGATGTCTGTTTTTGGAAGAAGCTGGAGGCTAGAAGAAGAAGAAAAGGAGGGGGACACAACATCTTTGCTCTGAGATGTCTTGGCAGAGGCAAGTGGGAGGCTGAGTGCTGCAGGTCAGTGCTGACAAGCCTTGGCAGGCCAGCATGGAAGCTCAGGGTGGGATGCAGCAGGAGTTGCTGTGGATTAGGACTGACTTGCCATGGAAAAGCAGCGCAGAAAGGGGGGAGGTGTCACCCAGCTGCCTGCTGGCTCGGATCCTCGCTCAGCCACCAGTCATGCTGCTTCCCTGCCCTCTGCAGCCTGAGGCAGAAGAGGAGTCTGAAAGCAAAAGATGTCCCTTTCTGGGCATGTGCTCCTTCCTCCAGGTTCCCCAAGGGGCCCAGCCATGTGGGTCTGCGGCTCCCTTCCTGCTAGGAGTTAGAGAGATTGTAATTTGAGGGACACCAGAGTGAGGGGCTCCCATTTGAAGGTCAGCTGGTGGGTCCCTCCTGCGTTGCTTGTGCAGGGGACCTGGCTCTGCGAAGTCAAGAGTCTTCCTTGATGATTACTCCTTTCTGAGAGGCTTTGGCTCCCTGCATTTACTTGAGAAGACAAAAGCAGCAGCTCAAAGAGCAGAGTGGCTGTCCTGGTGTGTTTACCAGTGCTACTTGGCAGTTGGCCATGCTTCAATTGCAAAAATGCAAAGCATTAGATGTTCATCAAACCAGGCTAACACCACGTTGGTCTCCCTAGTACATGAAAGATATGGACAAGCTGGAACAAGTCCATCAGAGACCATCGAGATGGTTGGGCTCTGGAACAAGTGAGGTATGAGGAGAGGCTGAGAGAGATGGGTCAACCTAGAGAAGAGAAAGTGAAGGGGCATCTAAGTGGCTTCTTGGACTCTCTGAAGAAAAGATGGAGCCAGTGTCCTCTTAGACTGTAAGTACAGGATGAGAAGAAAATTTGTAGTAGATGATAGTGGCAAAACCAAAAATATTCACCATGAGAGGGGTTATATTCTGAAACAGGGACTGGAGAGGGGTGGGAAGTGCCGTCCTTGGAGATATTCAAACCTCAGCTGGATGAGACACCAAACAATTTACTGGCCATGCCGTGACAAGCTGTTGAACCAAAGACCTCCATAAAAGTTATCCCTGACCAAAATTATTCTGTGATCCTGAAAGTCCCAGTCTGTTACAATCCAGAAATGGTCCTAAAGGTGAAGGGAGCTGATGCCCAGAGGTCTTAGCTGGGGTTACCCAGCTCCCTTTGCTCCCTGTAGGACACAGACTTCATTGACAGCTCATAAAGAAGATATCTCCATTCCTGCTCAGGTCTGAGGGGACTTTCTTGCAAGCCCAAGGCTGCAAGGGGAGCCGGTTCCATGGCTGGTTCCATGGAAGAGATCTCAGATGAGAAGAAGTGTTCAGTGTCCATTATCCTAAGAGATGGAACTTGCCTTCTCCCAGGCACCTCCTTAGCACCCCTTCAATATCCTGTGAGTTAATCTCCATTCCTGGAACTATGAGCGGTAGTACGTGGGGTTCAGTGGGCAGGAAAGCCAAGCTGAGCAATGCTGTGATCCTTGCATGGGAAAAAGCAGCAGCTTTGGAAGAGAGAAGGTGATGTGGCTCCTCTGTCAGGCACCATGTGACTCATCTTGGGATATTGCACACCATGTCTCTGCCTGCAGATTTGAAAGGTTTGGAAAAAATACCTTAAAAGGACATACTTAAATGAAACAGGCTGAACATTTTATTCAAAAGAGGCCGGGGGTGGTTTGACTGTAAGGTCAGAGAGATGTCACTAGGAGGAAATGCTGGGGACAAAGAGACATTTAAAGGCATAAGAACCAATGGTTGAGGTTGGAGACTTGGACATGTTCATGCATTGGACAGCGAGAGGGGCAAAACTATTGGAATGGCTGAGAGCTCCCTGTCTGTCGGTTCTGTAGACCCACTTGGGGCAGAAGACTGGGTTTCATCAAACTCATTTTTCCCGGTGTACCTGAATGAAATGGGAAGATGTCCTCTGGGGAAAAGGTTCAGGAAAGTTCAGTTTGATCTCACATTCTTCATCAGAGAAACTGTTGTAGCCATACCCTCTGTCTTGGTGATCCCATAAGATGCTTGACTTGCTCTCTCCTATGAGAAGCAGGTCCTGTATTTGCAAGAAAGTCTCCTGTTAACTCCTAAAGTGCTCCAGGGAAGGCAATCCTGGCAATCTCTTTTGGCAAAAGGCCTCCATGGTTCTGAAATCTCCTCTTCTCTTCTCTTTCACAGGCTCTGTCCTTGAGAGTACTTGGCTGAATGCTCCATTCTCCACGTAAGATGGACGTACATTTGAAGAACATTCTTTCCTAGTAGAAAGTACTAGGGAAGAATACATCTGTGGACAGCAGCAAGGATTCTCCTGGTTTGGAATTGTGAAGGAGCTGTGTCCACCCACCAGCCTGCTGCACAGCGTGTTGTGGACGTGTATTCATAAAGAAGCTCCCCTCAGGGGACCTACAAGAAGAGACCACAAGGGCAGGAGACTGAATTAACACATGAAACCCTGGTGGCTGCAGAGCACTTTCAGGTGAACTTAGAAAGATGCCTCAGTGCTAGATGGCAACCAGGTAAAAGAAAGGACCCAGGTGGGCAGGCAGAGAGGTGACAGTTGCAGTTGATGTTCTTTGTGTCTCTCCCCACACATCTTCCCGTGTCGATCACTGAACGACAGATTTGTGCATGCATCTTGCTTCCAATTTCCATGTTTCTCGGCTGGGTTGTTGGGTCTCAGGAGGGAAAGGGAGAAAAATACATGTTTGCCTTTGTTCCTGCTCGTCCTCTTTAGCTGTATTCCCATGGACCCATCCTGAGTCTTTGGGGATGCCTCTCTGGAGCAAAAATTGCCATGCTTCCAGTACTGGGCAGCTATGGGAATGTCTTCTCTTTTCAGTTCCCCTTCCATTTCCTTTCCCACCATCATTCCCAGGCTAGAGACCCTTTCTACCACTCCCCCCACTTCCCTGACTGCCTGCTGGGGACCCTGCAGCCCTCCACGACACCCCTCCACATCACTGCCTGCTCCCGGGAGCTCAGCACATCTTCCAAGTATCCCTTTCCCCCCCCACCAGCCCTACTTCTTTCCTCTCCGTCTGGGAGATCAGTCACGGAGGGTGTCGACATGTCCAACTCCCCCGGGAGGATGGGGAGTGCGGAGCTGGGGGTGTTGTTGTGCTGCAAGGAGGCAAAGCTGCCACGAGCAGCCTCTTTGATCTGCAGACAATTACAGACGAGTGTCGGACCCCGCTCCACTCAGCCAATAAATAATGGAATTGGCGCGTTGACACAGACAGATTCCCCCCAAACTGTCAGTAAAAGGGAGACGGGGAGGGAGCAGAGAAGGAGACAAGAGTGACGGCAGGGAAGGGGAGAGGAGCAGGGAAAGGAGGAGGAGATCCTATGGGGAAGCGGAGGCAAGGGAGGAAGGCATGATGTCAGGGCAAAGGAATAGGGAGAAGGAGCATGTGGAGAAAGGACAGTGTTGAGGAACCCGTATTTGTGGAGGGGAAATTAAATCAGGCAGGAAATGTGGGTAGAGGGGAGGGGGGGGGATATTCCCACAGCGGGTTGGAAGCAGAAGTGGGTAAAATGTGAAGGTGGAAAAGCAAGAGGAGGAAGAAAGGCCAGGCAGTGCCCCGGGCTCCCGGCCGCCTGCGAGTTGCACGCTCTCCAGGCTGGGGAGCGTATTCCCGCCCTGGGCGTGTGGCACTCTGCAGTGGCACCCTGCTTGCCCCGAGGTTCCCTGCGCCGCGGCAGAGGCAGCAGGAGTGCATATGTGATTTGGTCAAATGATTCCCCTGGTGCGCAGCTGGCAGCAGCAATGTGCCCCAAGATCATGGCTCCCCGAGAGGGCTTCTGTGGACACCCTGTCCCCCTGTTCCCTCTCTCCTGCTCCCTCCCTCCCTTGTTCTCCCCATCACCCTTCCCATTCTCCCCTTTTCCTTCATCCATCTCCAGCCCAAAGCTGTTTGCTCTCTGGCTGCTGCTGGTTTTTACTTTCATCAGAACAAAGAAACTGCCCCCGTCCTGCTTGTGCGCCCTGCCACCAGCCTGCCACGCTCATGAGCCCTTGCACTAAGCCCAGCAGAAAAGCTCCTTCCAGCAACCCAATGGCTCTGCCAGGGCAGGATCCCCATCAGGGATCAGTCCTCCCCATTTGGAGCGCTCACAGGGACCGTCGCTTCCCTCTCAGCTCCTTTGGTGCCCTCTGCTCTTCCTTCCTTGGAGATGCAGATTCCAGATGGCACTTGGGCTGTTGGGACTTGGCACTTGGGCACTTGGGCTGTTGCCCTCGCAAAAACTTGGGGGGCTCTCCCCCAGGAGCAAGTCCCTCCCCTGGAGGAAAGAAAAGCAGGACAGGTCCCATCCCTGAAGCTGGCTGGGTTGAGGGCCACCCTGCAAGGGTTGCGATGGGGTTCAACACGTGCTGGGAGGATGCGGAGATGGGAGCAGCTGACTGATGGGGCACAGGAAAGCCCCCACAGCCTGGCCCTGCCTCCATCCTCTTCCTCCCTCTCCAAAGCTGGGGTTTGATGATAGATCCACCCAGCATCATGTTAATGGGTCAAAGTAGAGCAGGAGGGTGGTTTTATGGGGATGTCTCCCATGGAGGTGATTTAGCTTAATGAGCGTGAACAGCGAGAGCTGCCACCTAAGTGGGGCAGCGTGAGTGTACGGCTTGAGAGCTGGGAAGACCCAAGCCCCTACATAGCAGTTTAGGCAGGGAGAAAGCGGGGGAAATGGTGCAAATTCCTCTCCAAGCTGGTCTTCCAGTGTCAACACTGCCAATAAGGTCCTTGTGGCAGGTCCCTTCCACCCTACCCAGTGATGCAGGGGACCAGGATGGGACTCTGCCATCTCCTACATCCCTGAAGGTCTCTGGTGCAGCATCAAACCCGGCTGTTTTGTGGGTACAGTGGGAACTTTGCACTGGATTCGGGTGCTGCTGCTCTGGTCCTGAGTGTGGTCAGAGCAGAGGGACAGGCCCAGGCAGGACAGCAGGAGAGGGCAGGGGTGGGAGGTGCAGAGCAGCCCCCTGATGCTGCACATGGCAGGACTCACGTTTTCCCTCCCCCAGGAACGAGGACAGGGAATGGCTGGGAGAGAAGCAGCAGCATGAGCAAAATAGATTTGTGCTTTCTCTGGGGTCTGCAGTGATGCTTGAGTGCTTCCCCAAGCACCACCATCAATATTTAATTTCACGGAGTGGGGATAGACTCACTCAGGGTGACCAGAGCCCCCAGCTCGACTAGGGCTGTATGACGCACATAAAGGTCTGGGATCATCCCCATTGGGTTGAGGGGCTGCACGCTGCAAAGCATCATCCCATGGCCAGGCCAGAGTGGACCCTGCACTGAGACTGAGCACCAAGGTAGCTCCAGGCAGATCGAACCCCATTCCCAGGGAGATGAGACCCTGGCCTGGATGTGGGAGAAGGAGAAATGCCCCTTCTTGCTCCACCAATCCCCATTTGGCCCAGTCCAAACCAGGGGAAGAACTGCACCAAACAGGGCACAATCCCAGGAAAATGGAAGGCAGAAGGAGCGGACACAGAGCATCCCGGGTGTTTAATGGCAAGGGGAAACAGCCAGCAGAGGTGCTAAACTGCACCCAGTCTCCTCCCAGATAAAACCCAAAGCCAGGGATGTCCCACGAAGGCCCAGCTCCCCTCCCCAGATCAGCAGGAATCCAGGAGAGCTCATGAGGAGCCACTGCTGCAGGACCCGGGGTAGCGAGAACGGGTTAACCTGCAAGAGAAGTAAGCACCCCTGGGAGTGAAGGGTTAATGCAGCGTGTGCAGGGACCGTTATCTGTCTCCTCTCTAAGTATTATTTCCTCCCATGAAACCAGCTTTTCATCCTTGGCTAGAGGCAGCTCCCGCTGCTGGGAATCCAGCTTGTATCACTGCTCCTGCACACGCTGCTGCTCCCAGCGAGCGGCCGAGACAAAGAGCTCAGTGCCCCTGGAGCGAGCAGCCCGGCCGCGCGCGGGTGCTGGAGCGCGGAGGCAGCCGCTCTGGCCCAGCGGATGCTGATGGCCTAAGGCTCGGGTAAAAGGCTTTTAGTAAAGGCTGGGGAAGAAGCGTGGTAATGAAAGCCCTGTTCCCAACCCGCTCTGCATGGATTTTTTCCTTCTCCACTTCGTTAGGATGCAGAGCAATGGAGGGCAGCAGGCAGAGAGGGAATGGGACTTCCAAAAGGCTGAGGTCGCCCCGAATAGGCTTAATCAATGTGAAGCTGCTCCATTTTGTCCCTCTCCTTCTGCAAAGGATAGAAGGATATTCGGGAGCAGGGGAGTCTGGGTTGCCCCTTTCGCACCTCTGCATGGGAAGGAAGGAGCTGCTCCCTGGGGAAACTGAGGCAGCAGCCCTGGACGCTGCTGCAAAGGCACAAAGCAGGGAAGCTGAAGGGTGCAAAGCAGCTTCCATTGGCCCATGGAGGCTCCTGGCCCAAAGTGAATTCGTTCAGGCTGCAGGGAGGGTCCCTTTGGCTGCAGATTTGGCACCCGGGGTAAAATGGCTGCTGCTAAATCTCGTCTGAAACAGACCAAACTTTTTAATGTGCATGAAACGGTGCCGCGGTAGCCTCCCTTCTGCACCCCAGAGGGCACAAAGGCGCGAGCAGCTCCTCTCCCCCATTCAGCCCGAGCCACGTGCTGCAGTCTGAGCAGCGCCAGGTACGTGGCTGGAATGAAAGTCGCCTCCCGAGCCTGGGTGCTCAGGGAGAGGCTGCCGAAGTCAAAGACTTGCCGAGTTGAAAGGGTCAAATCTCCAAGGACAGTTGTATCTGCCTAGCTATATATCATTTCAATGGCATCTTCAATGGGGATTATAATCTGAATTGAAGTGGAAAGACCCGAGGCAATGAAGCTGTCAGCAGTTTAAGATTAAGGAATTAAAACAGCAGCAAAGCATTATAGGATTTGTTCTAGGCATATTGGAAAGAGGCGGCTCAAAACACTTCAGCCTTTCTCGGGTAGCAGATTTCATAAAGGTACAGAGAAGGGCAAGAACAAGGATCCCATCAATATACATGAAAGAGCGGGAGCAGAAAGGGAGACTCAGAGCTATGAAGATTCAGCTGCACAAAATGCAAAGCTCGACCGGAGATGGGAGTGATTCACACAAGGTTGAACTGAGGTAAAGAAAATGCAGCAATGAAGGGGATTTAGGCGAGGGCAGAGGCAAAATGACGCTCAGAAGACAGTAAAGAAACGGGCCTTCGTATAGGGGACAGTAAATTTTGGCACACAGCCCCGTCCACACTGGGATTCCCTAGTGGAAACACAGATCCCCAGTTGCGTCCCCACCCTTTCCCAGTTTTACACACAGCTCCAGTGCTGCTTCAGAAAGCAAAGAACGAGGGCAGCTGCCTGCATAGGGGAGTCGGCAGCTGAGCAAGGATTCGTCGAGGGCCAGGGCGGGCGACAAGCGCTGCCTTCGCCTCCATCAAGCGCCCAGGGGAGCAGCGCCAGCTCTGCAGACCTGCCAGCTGCTCTTCTCAGCGACATGCAGAAGCTCCCAAATCTAAACCAAGCAGAAAAGGAATCAAACTCCCATCGATGGGTCAATTAAAACTATCCATTTATTTTTTGGCAAGTTGCACACACTTATTTTTTTGCTGTTCATTCTATCCTAGCTCAGCCCTGGGGAGGAACTTCTCCCTTGGATTAAAAACACCAGAGTTATGCCATGAAATTCAAGGAAAAGGAGAAAAGTAAAACAGATTCCTTATCGATAAAATACACAGGGAATTTCAGCAACTCAGACTCCAGGCGGGCACCAGCTATGCTCGGCAGCAGCCACAGGGGTTCAGGCTGTACAAATCAGCAACGCTCAGTGTGGCACCTCAGCCACATGACCCCAGAAGAAATCAAGTCGCTCTCTGCACCTTGGACACACAGCCCCAAAACAACCGAGCCCACAGGACAACCAAAATAATTCTGAGTGATGCTGTGTGTACAGAACCACGGTACTTTATTGACCCCCAAACATACCCGGCAGAACAGTTCCCTGCACACACGAGGCCACAGAGCACAGTGACAGGCAGCCAGATCTAGGACACAGAAGGAAATGGGAAGGTAATGGCAGGCGCAGCGCGTTCTGCAGCACAGGTAGAGCATGGGATCGGGTTCCAATTCCTCCAGCCCCCTTCTACTGGGAGAGTTACATACAAGTCCTCAACCAAGTCTTTAAAAGAGTTATCCAGAATCCCCTGGTTAAAAACAATCTGTTTCAAAAAAAAAAAAAAAAAAAAAGAGGAGAGGAGAGTCCAGAGCTGCTCAGTGATTCTTTTTGGTTGAACCAAAACCAGAGAAACCCATCACGGCTGCCATTTCATCATCCTCTTCAAACGTCAAGTCTTCCTCTGCCCTCCGTTTCTTCTCTCTCTGCTTCTCCTTTTTGTAGGCTTTGGCCTTTTCCTCCTGCAGTGCCAAAAAAAACAGAGAGAGAGAGAGATGAAATTCCAAGTAGTTTGAACCTCCTTAGCTGACCAAGTTTTTGGGACCGTGGGCACTGCACCGGCATCCCAGCATCTACCCAGAACCCAAAATATATCCAAGGAAATAAAATAGCTGGAAGAAACCATGGGCTGCAGTCTCCTGGGAGGTCTCCCAGCATCTACAGACCACAAGAGTGAAACTCCCCACACAGCAGATGTGGTCAGAGGGAAGTGCCATGAAATCACCAGCTCCTGCCTCACAACAAATGTCAGAGGCTTCATCCGGAGTCAACACAGAGGCAGGAAGGAGTCACTTGTGAAGCAGGAGGTGATTCCCTAGGACCCACACCCCATTCCAATGGCTGCGACGTTGAGTGTTGCTGCCGGATGCCTGCCCGAGTGGCAGAGTGACAGCTGCTCCCTGGACCCGGAGCTGAGTGCCCAGCGGCTTCGGGGGTTTTGGTTTTGGCATGGAAGCGTTTGTGCTGCTCTCATGATGGGATCGCAGGCTGTAGAACGGCGTCAGCCTCACACTGGGTCACGACGAGGCTCAGCTTCGGCTCCCAATTCAGCATCATTCCCATTGGGATCCACGGAGGGTAGACGTGCCCTGCAGAGCCACAGCCCAAAGCTGCTGCCAATTCCCTCCCTGCCATCGACTGGCAGTGGCTTTTCAGCCCTCCTGCACCACTGGGACACCCATCTCCTATCTCCTCCAAACGGATTAGACCAAAGGCTGCTGCAGACAGAGCAGGGCTGCTCTTTGCGCTAGGCCTCCAGCAGCAGCAGCCCTGACAGGGCACCCAGCTGTGCAGCAAAGCTCAGGCTTGGGCAGGGAGGCTCCAACAGACAGCAGTTTTAATATTTGGCTTTTAAATGACCGCTGATCAAAGAGAAGCATCCACAGAAGCACCCAGGAGAACGTTGCCAGCTGCCTTCCCAAAGAATTTAATCTTCATTTCATGAAGGTGCCCGTTAAGCCCAGGTTTGGGAGGGCTTTGACATCTCCCGCATCCCTCACAAGCCTCTTCCCTGCGTTGGGAGGCCAGGCCCAGAAGTAACCCCAAAAATCCCACAGATTGTGCAGAGCTTCTGGACAATGCAGGACAAACACACAGATCCAGGAATCTAAGATCAAATGTGAGGGATGGGAGGGAAAACCCAGGGCCCTGTCAGAGCTGTACTGCTCTCGGTGGGGGCAGGAGCATCAAAAGCAACTCTTGCATATGAAGAGCGAAAAGGAGCCCCAAGGAGAATGGCGGAAAATTAAAGAAAACCAGAACAAACCAACCAATCAAACTGAAAGTCACACACTAGAGGCCCATGCTATCAACAACAAGATTTCCATTAAACAGCTAGGAAATGGAGCTGCTTTCTTTAGGAAACCCATTTCTGGCTCCACGTTGTCACCACGCAGACTCACCTCCTCGCGGAGCTCCTTCATCCTCTCCTCAAAGTCATAGTCCTTCTGCTTCTCCTCCATCTTCTTCTTGTTCACCTCAAAACGTTTTTTCACCTGGTCCAGCGTGGAGCGCTCCACCCTCATGGACATGCCCAGGTTCCTCTGGTCTAGAGGGAAAAGAACGGAGCCAGCCACATTCAGCTTGAAATTCGGTGCACAGCCTCCCCCTCGACTCCAGTTTGGTACCTTGACATGGTACCATCTTGCTGCTTGCACCCATCCCCTTAAAACAGCTTCTCTTTCCAGACTAAGCCCAGACACGGGTTGTTCGTGGTTCTTTCAGCCCAGAAGCCGCTCCTGCCAACGTGACCTACCTGCACAGTCCATAGAGTGAGCAAACAACCACTGAAAGTGCAGGTAGCAGCTTTGTCACTCGTGTTTCTGTGGGGCACTAGCACAAAACCATACAACCACCCAGCCTTTGGCATGCAGGTCCACAACATGTATGAACAGCCTGGAGCAACCCTCTACGTCAACCAGCCCCCCAACAACCCCCCACAAAAATTGTCCTTACGTTTCTTGCCATTGATGTGATCCAAGAAGTTAATGGAGTCTTTCACCACACAGTCACACACGTTGCAGTAGTACCTGAGAGGAGAAAGAGAGAGGCATCAGCTCCAAAACAGGGGACAACAAGCTGATTACAAATCTCTGAAATGTAAAATCCACATGCACTTTGAACTCGCTGCCTCTAACCCAGACTGCTGCTCTAGGGACAGAGCAATGTCCCAAAGCCAAAATTCCCCTCTCTGTTGCAGGAACAAGCGCTTCCATCCCTGTACTCTGCACGGGGCTGTGCATCTCCTTGGGCATTGCTGGCTACTTGGCTGTGCCAGTGAGTCACTCCCAGACTTATTCTTAGAATAGCACAACCTTAAAGCAGATTTTTAGCCGCTCAGTGGCTTAGAATGAGCTCAAAACGCTTGTAGCACTTGGCTAAGCACAAGCCTCACGAGCAGCAACCAAACGCTGTTCGTGCAGCCAGGCCTCTGGCCAATTCTCTCATTCCCAGCACAAAGATATCAGAATCCCAGACCCAGTTCAGCAGCAGGGAGTCTCTCCCATGGCTAACAGACCCCTGGGATCCGTCTCGGTTGCATTTTCACAGGAGAGTTAAGCAGCACTGGTAGTGAGCAGCAACACAAGCAGGGGCTCATCCCGCTGCCTCGCTCCCGTGCATCATCCCAAAGCTTCAAGTTTTGGTGAACTCCGCACAGCAGCAGCTCAGCAGGCTCAACAGCCAGGGGGAAATCTCTCCCTGGCACCCTCTGCCCAAATCTTCCTGATCCAATCCCAATTCCAACGCTCAGACTACAACCTACCCTCCCATCTCCGACTGCGGGGTGGTTTTGGTGATGACGATGGTCTTCCCCAGCTTGGATTCCAGGTCCACTTTGTAGTCCCGGTGCCGCAGGAGCTCCCTTTTGACAGGCTGGGCTGGTTTGCCTGCAACATAAGCAGAAAACTCAAGTTCTCCTCAGGAAAGGTCCAGCTTTACACACTGGATTTCATGTTGCCCTCAGCAAAGAAAAGACCTATGACAAACTTGAGAACTAAATGATTTATTCAGGAATTACATTTTGTTTTGTCAAGCAAAAGGTTCCATTTCCTCTTTGTAGTGCTGACCAGAATTAAGATTCTTATAAACATATCAGTAAGGCATCCTCTGCTCTGATTTGGGTCACCCTCCAAGATTTTCCTGTTGCCAGAGGCTGATCATTTCTCCCCCCACACACAGAACAGGCAGACAGAGACAAAGGTTCTCAGTAATTGCTTTTGGAACAATTATTTTCAACAGTAAGGATCAGAGCAAGCCAGCCTTGCACTGCTGTTACTTCCCTTTGGGACTTCACTTTTTGCTGTTCTCTCCTGCTCAAACTCAAGAGGGTTTGGGGGATTCACTGCCAATGAGCAGAGCTTGCCCGGAGTCAGTATGTTACCCACCATCCTTCTTTTCTCTCTCTTCTGTGAGTCGCTTCTCTGCAAGTTTCTCATATTCGTCTTTGTCCCACTTTCGGCGGAAGTCCAAATTCTTAGTCTAGGAAGGAAATAAAATGTGGATTAACTTTTGTTGTGCAGTTTGAGAGAACTATGAGAGACTGGAAGGAGAATCAGAATCATCTGCATGCAATGCCACAGAAATATACTAAGGTGCTTCCTATCTCCTCTGTTTTCATACCCAGAAACTAAAGATACAGCTTAATCCTCAGCACGTCTCTATCTGCTTCTTTCAGAAGAATTTCAAAGCACTGAGCAAAGTCATGAGTTTATCTTGATAGTTCCTGAGACGATCGTTCGTGTTTTACATTTGAAAACCAGGCACAAACGGGATTTAAACCAACTGATCTAAGGACCGGGATGTGTCACCTGACAAAACACAGCATAGCCATTAGCTCATTACACCTACTCTTTCCAGAGTCAATTAAATGTAAGCTCGAAAAAGAAGAAAAAAAAAAATCTGCTTGATTAAAATATAGGCAGAAGTACAAAGGGACATGTATATCTGTCCTTAAAGACACCGGCAGCATGTGTGGGTATCACAGGTATCCCAGCACTAGGTTTGCTGCTAACTCCCAGGAAACTTCCCCAATTCCTAATTCCAAACAAGTAGAGGAAGGAAGAAATTCCCTAAGACTGTCTCTAACCAGCTCTCAAAGCAGGAAATGAGGGTGCAAGCAGGAAACTGCAGGGATGAAGTACAGTTCAGATGAGGCCAGTAATGGAGACGTGCAAAGACTCTTCTTTGTGCAGGGAGCTCTGTCACCACCTGTCACCCAGGGATTTTACCAAGGCTAGAGAACCAAAGCAGCCTGAGAACCACCCCTTTTCCACCTGGGAGAGTCTCTTCTTGATGCCTGCGCTCCATGCAGTAAAAGCTGCAAAGAAAAGGTCCTACCTCACAGCTCCAACACTTCTTTACTTTCTAAAAAAGTGAATTCTCAGATGATTAGAAAGCTGCATTTCACTCGCTGCAGTAAGTCCCCAATTTCACACTGAGCACGAAGACGGTTCTGCTTTAAACCACCTCTGGGGAGAAAAGGACCCACAAACACCCACTACCTTCTCCAGGGCAGACAAATCAAGAAACCAACCACAAGCCAGAGAAAATAAATCCCATTTGAAGCTGTTGCAGTGCAAGCATTGAAGGTTTCCTCCTCTGGCAATCCTTTGAATGGAACGAACAACTACTGATAAGAATAAAAATGCCTTGGAGAAACGGAGAGAGATTCTCATTTACTCCCAGAGCTTCTTAAGCACTTTAAATGTATCATAACAGGATTTATTAGCCACCCTGAGCAAAGGCGAAAGGAATTATCATACAGTGTAAATTATTGTTTCAGGGTGTTTTCCAGAATCGAGATTCTCCCGTGTACTCACTTATTACCACAAATCAAAGCTGGTTGGAGTCCACAGAGGAAAAAATTTGTTCACTGCTTCACTCTCTGGTTATAATAAAAGGAAAATCATCTTTGATAGATCGTTACCAGCCTCCCCAGGCCAGACACAATGAAACAAATGGAACACGGCCGCGAGCGCTCGGGGCCACCATTTGAGCTGTTCCTTATCCAAAGAAGCTTCCCTTAATTGGCACAGCGGAAGCAAGGGTGGCTGCAAGGCCCCAAAACCTCATCTGACAACTGCTGGGGGGGACATACAGTATTTCCCAAATAAGTAATAACAATTAAAGCCTGAGCAGGGGTCCAAAGCCTCCTGTTTGCTGCAGATGCAGCCACCAAACAACCTGCGTGGTATCATGGCCCATAAAAGAATTCAGTAGGCTCAAGTTTGGCGCTGGGCGGCAGCACGACGAGCGGCTGAAAACAATGTCCATGCCCCAAAGCACCTTCCAAGGGACATTCCCTCTCTCCGCATGGCTAAAGTGGTCCCAAGGGATTAAAATATTTGAAAAAAAACGCAGCCCTGACAGCCCTGCTGAGGGTTTTCCGCGGCCGGGCCCTGCGCTCGGGTCTTACAAAGGCAGCGGCCGCAGGAGCCAACCTCACCTGGCCCGACGGCCAACTCCCGGGACGCGCGGGGCAGAGGGACCTCGGGCCCACGGACCCGCCGGGGTGAGGGCGGCCCGAGGCCGGGGCAAGCAGCGCCCGGGGCAGGGGGCAGCAAGACCCGCGAAGCCGCCAGGGCGGGGTGCGGGCCAGGAGCGGCCGCCGCCGCCTCCTCCGGGCCGGAGACGCCGCGGGCCCCGCGCGCCCCTTTCGGCCCGAAGGCCCCGGGGCTCCGAACGCAGAGCCCGGCCCGGCCCAGCCCGGCCCGGCCTCGCTGCCTCCTCTGGGGCCGCCCGGGACGCGCAAGAAGGCCCAGGAGGCCGCGGGCGCCGCGGGGAGAGGCCGCACTGGCACCTACCCCGCTACCCGACGCCATGTTGCCGGTGCCGGCGATACCGGAGCGGAGACTGTCGCGATCCGCCCGCCCCGCCCCGGGCCGTAAAGCGCGGCGCTCCGCCCAGGCACCAGCGAGGCGCCACCGCTCTGCCCTAGAGCGCCGCGGGAGGGCGTCTCGTCACGGCGCGCCTCGGCCACCCGCTCCCCGTCTCTGTGGTAGCGGCGCGGCGCGGGCGGCCCCGCGCTGAGGCGCTGCTGTCGGCCATGCTG
>VWPW01010021.1:49780-66095 GCA_013389825.1 Crypturellus undulatus
TGCCCCCTGCAGCGCGCGGCCGGGACGGGGCCGGGGCGGGGGCCGGCGCTGAAGACGCCCAAGGTAACGGTTGAGGAGGGAGGGTGAAAGGGCGGCCGGGCCGGGTCTGCCCCGCCTGAGGCCGCTCTCCGCCGCAGGGCACCCGCGACCAGCGGCCCGCGCACATGGCGCTGCGCGAGCACCTCTTCGCCGCCGTCGTGGCCTGCTTCAAGCGGCACGGGGCGGCCGCCATAGACACGCCGGCGCTGGAGCTGCGGGTGAGGCGGCAGCGGCTCCAGCAGCGGGAACCGGGCCCCGAGCGTCCCTGGGCCGGCCCCGGCCGCGCTCGTGTCGCGTCGCCAGCGGCCGCCTCGCCTCTCCCTAGGAAACGCTGATGGGCAAATACGGGGAGAGCGGGAAGCTCATCTACGAGCTGCAGGAGCAGGGTGGCGAGCTGCTGGCACTGCGCTACGACCTCACCGTATCCCGCGCCGCGGCGGGGCTGGGATGTTGCCCTGCGCGCCCGTGGGACCCGTTCTTCTGTCCCTGTTGGAACTGTCCTCCTTGGCCCGGAGCAGCTGAGATCCCGCAAGTCTGACTCTCCCTGGGCAACTTCTACCTCTAGCTGTCTCGCAGTCAGTCAAAATTCTGCAGCAGATCCGCTCTCTTGGGCCCCTGCGTGCCCCGGTGTCTGCCACGACACTGGTTCTATTGCTTCCCGATCAGGGTTCCCAGCTGTGAGCACTGCTTTTTCCCTGCCCCCTTCCCCAGGCCCCTGCAGAGCTCAGGGGCCAGGAGCAGCAGCAACGGCTGCAGTTTTGGAGCAAGGATCCCTCCTGTGTCCTCTCCATCTCCACGTGTCTCTAAAAGCTCTTTTCTTTAATATCTCCTGCACTATACCCTGAATTCTCTCTATTGCACCTCAGGAAAGGAAAACAACGCAGGAAAAGTTTTTGACGTACTGCAAGGTATTAACGTGCTGCAGTTAGAAAGGAAATGAAATTGTCCCTATATTAGAAGAGCCAAACACAGTTCCTGTGCATCAGTCTGTGCTTTGGAGACCTGTTAGGCAGGGAGCAACCTGTGCAGTGACAGGAGGACACGGGTGGCTTTGGGATCTGGTTGTTCCCCAGGGAATGCCGGCTTCTTCCTTAACCCCTTGGGGCCAGGTGCCCTTCGCTCGCTACTTGGCAATGAACAAAATCACCACCATGAAGCGTTACCACATCGCCAAGGTCTACAGGAGGGACAGCCCAGCCACAAGCCGGGGCCGCTACAGGGAGTTCTACCAGTGCGTGAGTGTTGTAGCTGCCGTGAGAGAGGTGCTGGGCCTGTCCCAGCCAGGAATGTGGGGAAAAAGAGGGCTGGGAATGGCAGGAGGGCTGGTTGCCATCAGCTGCCCTGCAAGTCTGTGGTTTGTGTGTCCTCTCCCCCTCTCCCCTCCGAGCTCTGCAGCTGGAGCAGAGGCCCTGCACAGCAGTGCTGAAGCTGTGGATGACAGAAGAGGGGCTGGATTTCAGGAGCTCTGCCAGGAATTTCTCTGCTTTTTCTTGTGCCCCAGGACTTTGACATTGCTGGCCACTTTGACCCAATGATTCCTGATGCTGAATGCCTGAAAATAGTGCATGAGATTCTGAGTGAATTGAAGCTTGGGGACTTTCTCATTAAGGTGAGACAAGAACCGAGGGGCGTTCACGTGTGTCTTCCATCCCCTTTTCCAGCTTTGGGTCTTGGAGACCACTGGAAAGGTGTAAGCAGATTCCAACAGCTGTATCTTCCAGCACCTCCTGGGCAGGGGCTGGGAGAAGCTGCAATGGGGCGATGGCTGCTGGCGTGAACACCCTCCTTGCTTCGCCTAGGTCAATGACCGACGCGTTCTGCATGGCGTATTTGCCATCTGCGGCGTCCCCGACAGCAAGTTCATATCCACATGCTCTTCCGTGGACAAGCTGGACAAGGTAAGGGGGCTCTGGGAGCTCTCCCACCTGCTTCCAGGACTGTGTGGTATCCCAGCAAGTGCCTGGAAGTAGCCTTGAAGTTGCAAAATGAGCATTCTGCTCTTTGGGCAGGTCACTTCACATGCAATTTCAGGGTCTGGATGTTCAGGCTAGGAGAAAAAAGATTTTTTTTTTTTTCTGAAGTATCACCGCATTTAACTCATAAAAGTTTGTGAGAGATTCTGAGAGCTCGGGCTGGTAGCAGTGGCCAAGAATCAAGCCTAGCGTTGCCTGGGATTTCCGTGCAGGATTCTCGTGATACGGACGCAGATCATTAGTGAAAGTGCTGGTGGTGAAGCAGCTACCTTCCTCCCACATGTGCTCTGAATCCAGGGCCTTCCACATGTGCTCTGAATCCAGGAGGGCATGGAGGAGGGTGGCCTGCAGTCACGGATGTCCCTGTCTGCCCCCGCAGATGCCGTGGGAGGACGTGAGGAGCGAGATGGTGGCAGAGAAGGGGCTCTCCCCTGAGGCTGCGGATCACATCGGGGAATACGTGCGGCTCCACGGTGAGCGCTCTGGGGCAGATCCCGTCTCCTGAAAAGCCGTCCCACACCCTGTGCCCCACTGTCCCTACAAGTGTGACAACCCTCGTCCAGGCCAGGCAGAGGCCGGTGCTGCCCAGCTGTTGCCCCACAGCAGAGCCCACACTTGCCCTGTTCCCACAGGTGGCCTGGAGCTGATCGAGCAGCTCCTGCAGGACCCCAAGCTGTCTCAGAACAAGCTGGCCAAGGAGGGGCTGGGGGACATGAAGCTGCTCTTTGAGTACCTGACACTATTTGGCATCACAGGGAAGGTGAGGAGGTGCTGGGGGCAGGAGGAGCCCCAGGCTCCCCAGCTGCGCATGCTGACGGGGTTCTGTGTCCCACAGATCTGCTTTGACCTGAGCCTGGCCCGGGGCCTGGACTATTACACAGGGGTGATCTTTGAGGCTGTGCTGGTGCAGCAGGAGAACGACCACATGGAGGAACCTGTCGGGAGCGTGGCCGGAGGCGGCCGCTACGATGGGCTGGTGGGGATGTTTGATCCCAAGGGGCGGAAGGTGCCATGTGTGGGAGTCAGCATTGGGATCGAGCGCATCTTCTCCATCGTGGAGCGAAGGGTGAAGGTAAGGGTGGCAGGCAGTGCTTGATATGAAAGCACTTGGGAGCAGCCAATATTTGTTACACACAATAGAAAACACTTAGCTCCATACTGCCCAAGAAAGGGCCCTTGAGGAGAGGACACTAACCTGAATACCACTGTGAAGGACGGAGCTCTTTCCTCCTCTCTTCTGCTGCCTGTCACCTGTTGGCATCTCATGGCAGACATTTCACAGCAGACACTCAAGAAGTGTCAGAGAGGGGCCTCAAGTTCTGGTCCTGGCTTTGATTCCTTCATGACTTGGCCCAAGTCACTTCACTCTTGTCTCTCCCGCATGAAGTTTTTCCCCTAGGGGTTGTGAAATTATAAATTCAGTAACAGCTGTGAAACCCGCTTTGTAATGAGTGCCATAAAAAAGCCCGTGAGGAAAGTAATCACTTTGCATGTAGTTCTGAGCTCATGATTGATAGTAAATGAGGCCAAGGCGATGTGTTTGTACATGAAGAATCAGAAGAAACATTGGAAAGTTCTCCAAGTCCCATATGGGAAGGAGGAAGGCCAATGTGCCACAGAAGCAGCAGCGCACTGTAGTCTCTCAGCATGCAGACTCACTGTGGGGATCATTAAACTTGCCCAAGCTGTCTTAGCTGGGGACTCTCTTAGCTTCTGAAAGGTTGGCTGTGCTCCGTAGCTTTCACGCAACAGTAATTATTTGCTTTTAAATCCACTTGTGTTAGTGAGCCAGCATTAAAGGCCTGAGAGGAGGCAGGAGGGCGGCTGTGAGCTCCTGCGCGGAGCTGCGGGTTCCCTCAGAGCCCACGAGGGTGTCTGTCCCTGCAGGCATCCGGGGAGAAGGTTCGTGTGACTGAGACGCAAGTGCTGGTGGCAACCCCACATAAACACTTACTCGCAGCCAGACTGAAGCTCATCTCCGAGCTGTGGGACGCAGGCATCAAGGTAAAGCAGGGAGGTTGGCTTGGCCCTGTTACATTACCTGCACTAACAGGACCGGGGATCCACCTCACTAGCTGTCTGTCTGTTCAGATCTGGGCCTGGCAGATCTAGCAGATGGAGAGGGAAGGCACCTGTGAGCAGCACAGGCAGTCACTTGTTTTGAGGAGTAATGAGGCAGTTTTCTGTAGGGTTTTGATGCTGGCTGTTTTGCCCTGTGATCTGTCAGAGCCAATTTTGCATTAATGATTCAACCTACCTGCTCTGCTCCCTTCTAGGCAGAGATGCTCTACAAGAAGGACCCTAAACTACTGAAACAGCTACAGTACTGTGAGGACACAGGGATTCCCCTTGTAGCCATCATAGGAGAGCAAGAGTTGACAGATGGAGTTGTCAAACTGCGAGTTGTCACAACAAGAGAAGAGGTGAGAATAACCTTTTACACCAGGATTCAAAAGTGCTTCCATAACCTAGGAATGGTCACCAAAAGACTCCAGCTTTTCCCTTGTACATGGTGTTCCTTTTGGTAGCAGCATCACAAATCTCCTCTGGACAGAAAAGCCTCGCCGCAAAGTGCTTGGGATCCACAGCAAGTCCTTGGGGCTGGATTAAAGTGCACTCTGCCTAGCAGCCTTTGTAGATCTGGCCCCTCAAGAGGAGGCCCCTCAATGAGTCCTTTCATTCTTCCCTGTCCCTCTTGGACAGCCCAAGCTGCACAGGAGGTTGAGATCCCGAGTTGCGGGTCCTGTTAGGCCTGGGGGTGGCGAGGAGGAGCCGGTCTCCCCTGCTACCTCTTCCTCGCTGTTCACTTTGCAGGTTAACATCCCCCGAGAGAAGCTTGTGGACGAGATCAGGAGGAGGCTGGAGCCCTGCCCTTCCCCACAGCACTGCTGGGCGCCGCGAGCTGCCATTTAGCCAGAAACCCCCGAGCGTGGAGCCATAGGCTGCCCCCGGTCACGGCAGGGCCCAGCCGAGGTGGTACAGCAGCGCAGAGGAGCCGGCAGCCTCACGAGACACAGGGCCAGTGCCAGAGCCCGGGGGCAGGAGGATTCGGCGGCCCCGCGCTGGGGTGTGGAGGAGGCCGCGGCGGTTCCCGAGGACCCGGGGCCAGCGCCGGGCAGGGTCTGGCTGCTGCTCCCCGGGTCTCTGCCCCACGGTGGTGTCCTGCGCGCTGTCGCGCAGTGTTGGAGCTCTGAGAACGGCCGAATAAACATGCGACCCCCCCGCCAAAGGCGGAGCCGCCGCGGCCACTCGCTCGGCGCGCGCACGCAGGTGGGCGGGGGCGCTGCCGCCGCAGTGCGCAAGCGCGCGGGGCGGCGCCGCCATGGCGGACGAGGCGGCGGTGCGGGCGCAGGCGGACGCGGTGCGGCGGCTCAAGCAGGAGAAGGCCGAACCCGGCGAGGTGCGGGCGGGGAGCACCGGGGCTAGGGGACTGCGGGCGCGGGGTGAGGCGGGATGGGGACGGGGCACACCCGGCTGAGGGCTGTTGGGGGCTGGGAGCAGAGGGCCTGTGGTGGCAGTAGGGCTTGGGGACACTGAGTTGGGCACACGAGGGGGAGGTGGTGGGGCCCGATGGGGGCCGGGGAGACTGCAAGGCCTGGGAGCACAGGGCCCGCGGTGGCAGCAGGGAGCGTGTGCTGCAGGGCCATGGGTGGGGAAGGGAAGCACCGGGGTGAGGTGACTGTGGGGACGGGGCCGCCTGGCAGCCTCACTGCCGCCTTCCCTCCTCGTCCCGGCCCAGATCGCCAAGGAGGTGGCAAAGCTGCTGGAGATGAAGGCACAGCTGGGTGAGGAGGGGAAGCCCAAGTTCGTGCTCAAGACCCCAAAGGTGACACCTCCGCGCGTGCGCTCCGTACACACGGCCTGCTTGCACGAGCAGCCCCTTGCTATGTGTGCAGAATCTCAGCCTGTCTTTGCTGCTACTTCTGTGTCCTTTGTGTTCCTCATGGCTAGGAGAGACAAGGATGGAAATAGCCCTCAGCATCCAACCCAGATATTCCTCCTAAAACTTAAAGGGTTCCTGTGCTTCAGCAACAAGCTAAACTCATGCAGCTAAGGAAATACGGCCCTGTTTGGCCGAGTTATTTCATAGCTGCAGGTGTTATGTCTGCCTGGCTCTTGAGCATGATCTCTAGAGGTCCTTTCCAACATTATCCGTTCTGTAATTCTGTGACACAGTATTCTTCCCTGTTTGGAGTATAACTTGTGTTACCTGTGGTGAGCCACTGTGCGCCTGGGAGAAAAGGTGTCTTTTTTCTCATGGCTTCTGGTCTTGCATCAGTCTCTGCAAGTGAAGTCACCCTGTTGCCAGAGTCTGGCCTGCCACCCGTGCTGTCCTCTAGCCCTTTCCTCAGGGGCAGCCTTCCACACTCTAGGCCCCAGAGAACAGTGTCTGTAACACAACTTGTGCTGGAGGGTTTGTAGCCCGGATGTTTCTTCACTAGCAGCTGAACAAACTGCTCTGCCGTGACCTGTAGACAGCTCTTAGTGCTCGCTAATAAACTAGCTTATGTCAACATCACAGAGTTAGGGGAAACCTTTAACTTTCTCTCCTGATTATTCCATTTCCTTTATCATATACTTTGATAAATGTAATTGTGATCAGAAACCTGGAAAGAGGATGTGTATCTCACTATTTAAAGGTTTGGAGAAGAGATTCCCAGTCCTGTGTGTTCCAGGGAGGTCACAGCTGGGGTCTCCTTCATGTCTTAGCCGTGTTAGGGCACTACTGGAAGCCACTCTTCACTGTGTGACCTGCAAGGAGGGTGTTCCTGAGTGTAATGTGTCTGACATTTCTGCTTTGACTGTCCCTAGAAAACAGAGATTTTTGTTAAGTAACAACCAATTAGGTGTTGCTGAAAGCCTAAAGGGGGGGTGATCAGTAGGATTCGCTGACTCTTTAATAGTGACAAAATTAGAAGGGAGCCCACCCCAGTTGAACAATAAATGGGCAGTTTGCACCCTTTGAAAGTGTCTGACTTCTCTCTATTTGACTTCTTTGGAAAATATAAAGCTACTGTTGTTTGACAGCTTGTCTGCCCTTTAAGTCCAGCAGTTAACATGGGTTATTGTATGGATCTGGTTGGTGCATCCGAATTGAAGTTCTGGACACATCCTGACTGTAGCCTCTGCTTTAAGAGCACTGGGTCATAGGTCCACATTAGCTCCTTTGCCCCCTGCTTTTTGAAACACCCACCTCATGTTTAGCCCTGCTGACGGTGACAGATCACATATGAGCTGAGTCCTGATGTTCTTGGTGCTGCTTTTTGCCAGCTATCTTGACACCTGTTTTCTGGACGTGGTCATAGTAGATCCTGCACCTCACTCCTCTCCTCACTGCTGCCGTATGCCTGGTTCTCAACCCAGAGTTGCCAGGGATGTTCTGCTTCTAACCTGATGTGCTCTTTGCTCCTCTTTTCCACATCTGCCCAGGGCACACGGGACTATAGCCCCAAGCAGATGGCTATTCGGGAGAGAGTCTTCAGTGCCATCATTACCTGCTTCAAGCGCCACGGGGCAGAGGTTATTGACACGCCAGTGTTTGAGCTGAAGGTGAGCAAGGGCACAGCAAGCTGGCTGAGCCCTTTCAGATGCTGCAGTTGAAAGCACTGACTTGGGTGACGCTTACAGGGTGGGAAATTCATCAATACTGATCATAAGGAATCCGTGATCTCAGGAAGCAGTGTAAACTCTGTAGTAAACTGGAGGACGAAGGAGTATTTTCTTCCGCTTCCTAGAGTGTCCTTGCTTATTGTTCTTGTTCTCTGTGTACTTTAGGGCTAGATCAGCTTTTAGGTAGCCCAGAGAGATTGTGGACAGTCCAACCTTGGTGATGCTTGTAAGCCATGTGGACTCCTGGGCAACCTGCTCTATGTGATGCTACTTGAGCAGAGGATTGGACTAAATGATTCCTAGAGGTCCCTTCTGACCTCAGTCGTTCTGTGATCCCCTGTCACTGAAGATGTTGTTTGTTGATGTGTGCTTGTTTTGTAGGAAACATTGACAGGGAAGTACGGAGAAGACTCAAAACTCATCTATGATCTGAAAGATCAGGGGGGAGAGCTGCTATCCCTGCGCTACGACCTGACTGTATCCTGCCACAGCCCTGTTCCTGCAGTGCTGAGGGGCCTTGTTGTCTTTGGAATCCCCCTTTTGGGACAGTCTCGTCCAGGGGGCAAGGGAGGAGGAGGGGAGGACACTCTTGGTTCTCAGCCCTGGAGTGGCACAGAGAACATGGGCAGATGGAGCGATTCTGCGCTGTGGGTGATTTCTGGGTGGGTTGATTCCTCTCCATCTCTGTCCTTAACCCTTCGTCATCAGGTGCCCTTTGCTCGCTACTTGGCAATGAACAAAATCACCAACATTAAGCGCTACCACATTGCCAAGGTCTACAGGAGGGACAACCCGGCCATGACGAGGGGCCGCTACAGGGAGTTCTACCAGTGTGTGAGTCTGGCTGGTGTGTTGCTCAGTGGGGCTGAGCAGCGGCTATGGGGACAGAACTCCAGAGTCTGTGCTACTCCGAGCTTAGTCACGTCCCCGTGGCTGTGAGACGCTCAGAGAGACTGAAAACAACAACTATAACACAAGGCACAAAATGCCCAGTGCTTCAGGGAGCAGTTTGTGCCTCAACACTGTAGAGGAGGGCAGCTCCTTCCTGCATCCCACAGTGTCTACCAGCCTGGGCTAGGGGAAGAAATTCCTCCTGTGATGCCAGTCAGTCATGAGGTTAACATCAGGGTGTGCAGGCAGGACACGCGGATCAGGCAGGCGAGCCCAGAGCTTAGAGCTTCCATCCTGTACGTAGTCCATCCTCTGTTTCAAAGGAAGGTGCAGAAAAACCCAAAGGTCTCATTACAGAACAAATTAGAAAGACAGTTACCTTTGTGGAGCATTGAGGAGTGGGTTTGTGCCACTGCATTAACGCAGTCCACAAGGCCTTGTTTCACATACTAATTCTTAATTGAGAATATTACTGTTTCTTTGTACAGTCTGCATTGATATCTTTGAAATCCCAGTGCCGCCAAATTTCTAGAATACCTGGAATTTGCCTGCTCTCTCATTTGAAAGATCATTCCAAGATATTATTCCTAGACTAATTAGAAGTGGTCTTTAAATATCTAAGATGAAATTACAGATTACTTTCCCTTGTGCCAGAGCAGTTGTTTAAACAGTAGCTCTCATCCCTTCCAATCTGTCCTCTCCCCAAGTTTTCCCTTAGAGAAACCTTCCTGAAACTGGGTAAATAAAACATGACACCCCCTCTCTCCTATGATGTGTTTTGCATCTCTGCCCAGCCTAGCAGCTTTTTCTGTGTCATTTGTTAAATACAATTGACCAGCCCTTGGCTGTTTCTTTTCCCGGGGAACTGCTGCTGCTGCAGCCACAGTAGCGATGCCAAAGTCCTCACTGCTTTTTCCTGTCCCCAGGATTTTGACATTGCTGGCCAGTTTGATCCTATGATTCCTGATGCTGAGTGCCTGAAAATAGTGCACGAGATCCTGAGCGAGCTACAGCTTGGAGACTTTCTCATTAAGGTGAGAGCAGAGGCAGGTCCCCACGCAGGACTTGGTGCTGCGGTAAAAAGCAGTGGTCGTTGCCCAAAGTGTCTGTTCCTTCCGCCTCTCCCTGCTCTTTTGCTGTCTCTCTTCTCAGGTGGAATAACAACGTGGCTGTTGTTTAAACTGCCTTCAGTAAAACACAGGCTCTAACCCAGGATCCTTGCCATTGTGCTCGCTTCTGATATGGCCTTAGTAGGGATAACTCTTGCATGTACAAATCTGTGCCTTCCCAGCAGCTCCTGTGTGCGACTGAGACTGCTTTCAGAAGGCATACACAGAGGTTTTGGTTGGTGGCACTAGCAGATCCCTTCCAGGCCAGGCAGGTAATGGGGATTGGCCTGTGGTAGGAAGAGTTCCCTGTCTTCCAGGAGTGACCATCTGGTTCCTGTTGATGCGGGAGTGTTTATAACCTTTGAACACTCTGCTGCTGTCTTGATTTAACTGCAGATGTTCTCACTGGCTGTAGAAACATTGAATCCAGCTAAGTCTTTGGCCTCAATTACCTCCTCTTGCAGAGCATAATTAAACCACAGAATTCACTGCTATCAAAGACAAAATCCCTCAGCAAGGTTTTAACATAACCAGATATAATTTTGTTCTCACTTTGAGAGGACAGGGTGGTGTGCTGAATTTATCTCAGTTCGTGGTCTGTTCCCAAGCTGTTTTTTAACCTGTGCCCTGTATAAGGGGCCTTGCAGGTCCCGCCAGTTTCTTCAGCTTTTGCTGTGCTAAGTGGAGGTGCTGGAGGTGCCTGTGGCTCTAGAAGGATAAGCTGATGGCTCTACCCGGGCTTGGTTGCGAATCAGCTGCACTGGTTTACCGAGTGTGGGGAGAGATGCAGTTTTGCTCCCCCCAAAATTGAGAAAAGCCTGAAATTGCCTAGGAGTTACAGGCAGCAAAGCCTACCTGTGCTCCAGGTTGCCTATGTTGTTTCTTTTCTACCATACCTAAACCTTTCTCTTCCATACTAAAACCAGAGAGGAGGGAAACTGGTCTCAGATGAAGCACAGATTTGAATTCATAGCACACGACCTGCTCTCTGTCCCTCAGGTCAACGACCGCCGCATCCTGGATGGCATGTTTGCAGTTTGTGGTGTCCCGGACAGCAAGTTTCGGACAATCTGCTCCAGTGTAGACAAACTGGATAAGGTACCGGCTGGAGCTCTGGGCTATGACAGTTGCTACTGGGCTTTCGGCGGGTCTCTGGCCATGGGAATTGCCTGGAAAATGCCAATAATTGAGTTGTTGCTGTTACTTCTTTTTTTTACCCACACAAATGTTGAGGGCCAGGCCTGTTGTGAACTGCAGCCACTTCACATGACTGGATTCCTTGCTTTCTCCTCCAGCATCCCACATGGGAGGAAGGAGGCAGGGAAAGGTGCTCCTCTCCTTGGAGGCTCTGCAGGCCTCTCAAATTAATATCCCAAATTCCAGATGCCTTAAACTGCCACTGCTGATGTACCTAGAACTTGGGATCCCATCTTCCAGAATGAGCCACAACATCTAGAAGCCTTTTCTAATGTGGTATTTTGGGGGTGATGGGTTAAAAAAATGTGTTTACCTTCTGGAATTGTTGCTGAAATTTCAGGACTTGAGAGGGCCACGAAAAACTGTTGTGGTAGTCTAGAAGTAGAGAGCTGCAGGCACACGTGAAGGCAGTTAACCCTGCAGGTGCCAGGGCTGAGTCAAGCTGAAACTGTTAAGTTTGCTGCCGAAACAGTTATGTTGCCCAGCAAACCTGGCTGCTGAGCAAGTGCTGTTCCTGCCTGGCAATGTCTCCAGCAGCGTGGATGCACTGATGGCTCTATTCTTGATGATCTCAGCAGCTTGGCTGGAAGCAACTCGAACTTCCCATGCAGGGAAGGTGGAACTAAAGCAGCCAGCCTCAGTCCTTGTTTTTCATCACTTATTATTGGTGTTCCTAGGCTCCTGAGTCCATCTCCCAAAAAACAGAGGGGCTTTGGCTGCTCCCAGCATAGTTTGTCCTGTTTCTAGCCCCAGCTCTTCTGTTCCCACCGTTCTGTGTGTCTGCATTCTGCATCCCGTGTTGCTGAGTTACAGATCCTGCACCGTGCCTGAGCTTACCTTCACCTCTCTGTGCAACTGCCACTGGTTTGTTCCCTGCTTTGTGGTTACTTGTTTATTACATATTTTTCTGAGTTCTGTAACAGCAGATTTTTACATTGTTGCTGGCAATGCGATTAGTAGTGTCACACAGTTACTGACACCATAGGAGCAGTTTGTTATTATGTCATGTTCCTATGGTGGTTCAAAGGATGTTTATTAATAGTGTGCTACTAAGAAAAATTCCTGGATGCCTCAGAGGCCTCAGCTTTGGCTACGTTTTATTTTCTGCTTCTTTCATGCAGTCCTTGAGGGCAGATGAGCTGGTTCCTGTGCAGGAGGGAAGACAGGGGCCTGACACAGGGTCCCCAGGAGAGGCTGGATCCCTGATGTTCTTGTCTGCCCCCGCAGATGCTGTGGGAGGACGTGAGGAGCGAGATGGTGGCGGAGAAGGAGCTCTCCCCTGAGACTGCAGATCGCATCGGGGAATATGTGCGGCTCCACGGTGAGCGCTCTGGGGCAGATCCCGTCTCCTGAAAAGCCGTCCCACACCCTGTGCCCCACTGTCCCTACAAGTGTGACAACCCTCGTCCAGGCCAGGCAGAGGCCGGTGCTGCCCAGCTGTTGCCCCACAGCAGAGCCCACACTTGCCCTGTTCCCACAGGTGGCCTGGAGCTGATCGAGCAGCTCCTGCAGGACCCCAGGCTGTCTCAAAACAAGCTGGCCAAGGAGGGGCTGGGGGACATGAAGCTGCTCTTTGAGTACCTGACACTATTTGGCATCACAGGGAAGGTGAGGAGGTGCTGGGGGCAGGAGGAGCCCCGGGCTCCCCAGCTGCGCATGCTGACGGGGTTCTGTGTCCCACAGATCTGCTTTGACCTGAGCCTGGCCCGGGGCCTGGACTATTACACAGGGGTGATCTTTGAGGCTGTGCTGGTGCAGCAGGAGAACGACCACGTGGAGGAACCTGTCGGGAGTGTCGGGAGCGTGGCCGGAGGTGGCCGCTACGATGGGCTGGTGGGGATGTTTGATCCCAAGGGGCGGAAGGTGCCATGTGTGGGAGTCAGCATTGGGATCGAGCGCATCTTCTCCATCATGGAGCAGAAGGTGGAGGTAAGTGCCTCAGTGCTTGACACAGGAGGGCAGAAGGTGATGGTTTCCACTGTTCTCCTGTCTCTGTTGTTTCCCCCAGTCCAGGAGGTTTGGATCACTTGCTGTGATCCTTGGCACCAGGGTCAGGCTCCACTCTGCTCTGCAGCAGAAGTCAGAGCCAGGTCACAATTTCCTCTTACCTGGGAGATGGTCTCCGACGGTCTTGCCAGAGCTAAGATCTCTCTTCCAGCACCACTGGAGATGGGAGTCTGGGATGTTCAGCTGCAGGTGGAGAGAGAGATTAATTTTCAGCAGTGCCAGGTACCCAGATCAGATGCCTTAGTGTTCCCCACTGCATTAGGCACCTCAAGTGACCACCCAGCCTTCTTAGCAGGTCAGCACTGACGTGCAGGGCTGACAAGTTGACAGCAGCCCTGCATCACACACATGGTTCTATGGATACCAGAAATGCGTTGGATCTCCCAGATGGAGGAGCATAGTGTGTCTGGGGGCTCCTGGGCTCTTATTTCTGCTCCATTTTGCTCAGAGTTTCTCTGCTCATTCCTCATCTTCCGTCCTATTCAATGAGTGCCAGGTTTGTCTTTGTAGGTTCCCAACCCCCAGGCTCCCATTCGCATCCCCCAGAGCCCAGCTCTGAGGAGCTCTCTCCTGGCAGCCAGATATAATCTGGATTTCTGAATGGAAAACAAATCCTAGACAGGTTTGTTCTTCTGCAGTTGACCTTTAAAGGTTTCTACCTCCAGAGAAGGCAGAGGGAGGGCAGTGTCACTTTCAGCATCTGGTGTCTTGCTTGGGAGCAGGTGGCTTGTGATTATTCCTGACGCAACCAGAGCTTTTCCTCTTGCTGATGTTACATCTAACCCAGCTGTGGAGCAGACACTGGCTCTGTCCCACTCCTGTCAGGCTGCTCTAGAGCTGCTCAAAGCGGGTTCCTCTGAGGCTGCAAACCCTTGGGTGCAGAGGAACAGCCTCTAGAGAGGAGGTGAGAGGTACTTACTCATCCTCAGCAGCCTGCACACATTTGTAGCATAGAAGGGAGGCTGTGTTAAGGACATGGGGCAATGCCAGAAGATAGGATTTGGCTCCAGGATGGGGCCTCTGGAGCTCTCTGAGTCTGTGAGCCTGGTCCTCGGCTGGACCTGCAACGTGGAGTATCCCTGCTCATTGGGTCTGGGATATCTCTGTGTGTTCCTGGCATTTATGGTGTCTGCCTCTTAGGCCTCTGCAGAGAAGATTCGGACAACAGAGACACAGGTGCTTGTGGCCTCTGCCCAGAAGAAGCTCCTAGAAGAGCGGCTGAAGCTCATCTCTGAGCTGTGGGACGCCGGAATCAAGGTACAAACTGCTGGCAGCCGAGTGAGGAGCTGCCTGCTCCTCCCTCCTGCTCCTGTGCCAGGAAGGGACCAGAGCTCATTTGTCCTGGAGAGAGGGAGTTGTGGGGAGAAGGTGGCAGCAAATTCCCTTGCTGCCAGCAGCCTGTCTCTTTTCTGCATCCCGAATCGGATGTTCCCTGGGAAGGCCTGGATGCAGTGCGGTTATCCCCCAGCACAGCGAGGGCTGCTCTGGCTGTGTCTTCAGCTTAGGCTGGATTCCCAAGTCGGACAACGCTCCGGCCCCTGCCCAGTGGCAGGAATGGTGCTGGGGGTGCAAAGAAAGAGGCCAGATCCAAGCACAGTGTTTTACTTGGGGTCTCTTCCAGGCAGAGATGCTCTACAAGAAGAACCCCAAGCTACTGAATCAGCTGCAGTACTGCGAGGACACGGGCGTCCCCCTTGTTGCCATCGTGGGAGAGCAGGAGCTCAAGGACGGAGTTGTGAAGCTGCGGGTAGTGGCCACGCGGGAGGAGGTGAGGCCCGCGATACCTCGGAGTGGGACTGGCAGCTCCTTGACCTGTCACCACTACTCAGGGCAGCCCCGAGGACGTGGCCGTAGTCTCCTTGAACTCCCAGTTCCTCCTCGGTTCTGGGGCTGGAGCGTGAGAGGGATCTCACAGGGCTGTATTTGCTCGTGTTCTCCTCACAGAGGACATCGTGGATCGTCCAGGGTTTGCTGCGTTCGGATGAGCAGAGACAGCAGTGATCCATGCACTGGCTGTCTGGCTCTAGGACCAGCAAAAATCGCTCTGGGAGCTCCTGGTTGTCAAAAGCCAGAGCTGCCTTTGCTGCTGGATCCCTGGGGAGGAGCAGGGACCAGAGCGCCCCACGCTGGGGTCTCCAGAGTCAGAGAGCAGCGAATGCAGGGTGGGCCCCTGGGACCGGGGACATCGCAGCATGTCGGCCCCTCACGCTGTGTTTCTGGAACTCTGTACTCTCTTTTTGTAGGTTGACGTTCGCAGGGAGAATCTCGTTGAGGAGATTAAGACACGAACGAGCCACTCTTGAGGCCCCGTCTCCTCATTCAGTGGATCTCAGTTTGCAGATTTCTTCCCATAGCTGCCAAGCCGTCTGTCTCCTGGCCCAAGCACTGCAGCAGTGCGCATAGGGCTGGGGAGCCTCAGAAAGTTGTATTTATTCCTGTCTTGTGCCCTCCCTTCCCTGACAGGAGCAGAGAGGCTCTGTTGCCCTCTACAAAACAGTGGCCCAGAGGGATTTGCCTTGTGAGAGGCCCTGGCAAAGAGTCGCCGCTTGTCCATGCTGGTTAAGGTGACGCATGGAGCCTGGTGCTCTGGTCCAACCCCCGGGTCTTGGCTGCAGCTTCTTGTTCCCTTCGTTTTGAATAAATGTCCAGCCTCACATCTCCACTCTGGCTGGGGGGAGGTGACCTTCTCCGGCGCAGCATGTAAATCCCATTCTGAGAGATGAAATAAATCTTGTCTGGCCCATTGCTGCCTCCTGTTTTCTCCTGCTTTGGGCTGAGGCTAAGGGAGTTACCTCTTTGGAGAGGTATGATGATGTTTAAGGCCGGGTTGCCTCTTCCTTAAGCTGTACTTGTCCCATAGCAGCAAAACAGGGAGGGCCTCCAGTACCCAGGAACTGCCCCCGATGGTGCCTCCTGCTCCAGGGCTGCTCCGGCCCTGGTGTTTGTGGACCCTCTCTGTGCCCACTGACTTACCTCCCCCCCGCCCTCCTCCGACCCCCGGGGCTCCCCTTCGCTCGGCTGTGTTGTAACATCCCCCTTTTCCCCCTTTCCCGCTCCCCTGGGGGTGTGGAGCCGCCGGGGCCTTCAGGGTGCCCCGATCCTGCGCGGGGCCCCCGGGGCGAGGAGGGCGGGGGGGAGGTGGGACCCTCGGTCCCCCCCGCCCCCGGGCGGGGAGGACGCGGCCCAATGGGCGGTGGCGGCGCTGGAAGCTTCCAGGCCCGGCGAGGGCGGAGCGGCGGCGGCGACGACGGGAGGCGATGGAGGCGGCGGTAGGTGCCATCGGGGAGCGGCCCCGACGGGAATCAGGGGGCGCCTCGGCGACTCCGAGGCTCCAGGGCAGCTCCGAGGCTGCCGCTCTTCCCTTCGACGGGCGGAGGGGCCCCTCGATCGTCCCACCGAGGCGGGGGGGGGGGGGGGGNTCTCTGTGGGGCGGTCCGAGCTCCGGAGCCGCCGCCGGCTACACGCGGGCGCCGCTCGGGCGGGCGCGGC
>VWPW01010023.1:4814-48730 GCA_013389825.1 Crypturellus undulatus
GGGGGGGAGAGGGGGGGCGAAATGTCACCCGGCCCGCGAGGGAGACGCGCGCGGGGCAGAGCAGCCGCCGCCACCGCGCGGGCTTGTCAAGGTAAAGGGGGCGCTTTTTTAATGGGGGGCGGGGGGGTGAGCGCGGGAGGAGGTGAGGGAAAGGCAGCCAGCGCCCCCCCCCCCCCGCCCCCCCTCCAACGGATCCCAACGGTCCCAAACGGTCCCCGGGTTGCGGCCGCCGTCGCGAAAGTGGCGCGCGCTGGGAGCGCTCGGCGCTGGCCGCCGGGCCCGATCCCGCGCTCGCAACGGCCGCAACCGCCGCTCCCCTCCCCCTCGCCGTCCCCTTCCCGCCGCACCGGCTGCGGGGCCGCCCCCCCTCACCTCCCCCATCCCTCCCGCCCCGGGGCTCCGCCAAGAGCCGCCCGTGCCCGGGCGGCTGGAGCCACCTCGGGGCGCACGGGGCCCGCCGGGCCGTGCACGGGGCGTTTGAAAAAAAATAAGCGGAGTGAACTTGACGGAGGGAGGTTCAGCTCCGCCAGGAGCCGCTTGGCCCTTGCGCAGCGCCTAGGAGCAACCGTGAACTTTCATTTTCTACTCCCCCCGGTTCCCCTGGCACTCCGAGTTTTGAGGACTTATCCCAAGGTAGCTGGTAGTTCGGTTAGCGTTTCTAGCCCCGTTTCACCAACGAGGGGGGATCGAGATGGAGGTGGCGGGTTGCTCAAGGCGCCGAGCAAAGGCATATTACAGGGTAGCTCAGACCACTAGTCTGCACTTGACTTGTGGCTGCTGGAGCTCTCCTCGGCCCGGGCAGACCCTGCGCGTCTCAGAGAGACCAAAGGCATCAGGGCAGGCAGATCCGCGGAGTTTTCAACTCGAGTTTTTACCTAATACACTCTGTAATAAAAAAAAAAAAAAAAAAAAAAAAAAAAAAAAAAANAAGCAGCAAATAGCAGAGGCCTCAGACTTGCAAACTGCTGTTCCCATGACTCGGGGAAGATTTTCAAAAGTACATAATGAGAGTCCAGGAGCTCCCTTCCCCACTGACTTTGAAAATCTTCCCTTCACGTATTTGAGCTAGTCCTGTTAAAATTCAGCTGGACGGCTTACAGTCAAATGTTCGCAGGCTCGGGGCCTAATGTTGCTGATGGTTCCCCTGCTCACTTCTAGGGCTGCAGTGTCAAAAATATAAGCAAAGCAAGTTTTGTAAGGAGAGGTAATCTCCTTCTTTTTCTCCCTTTTCCCCTTTTTCCTCCAACTGACACACTTGAAGAAAACAGCAAGCTTTTAGGCTCAGAAAGCTCAGACCATCATTGGTACGAAAACCGAACTGTTAGGAAGGAAAAAAAAGCAATTCTGGAGCTCCTTAGTGAAACAGCAAAGCAAAACAACAGGTAAGTAATCGTATAGCTAATATTGTGTATTTATGTTGCTATATTTTCCTCGGGTTTGAAGTTCGATGTTGTTCAAGAAACTATTTTTTTCTTAGGGAAAATTAGCCAGCAGAATAACTTAAGTGCCTAAGAGTTTTATGCTAAAAAGGAGAAAATAGAAGTAATTTAAAGTATATTTATATTTTCACTCTTACTTTATTAAAATTAGTATGAGTGAAAATTTCAAAAAGTGCACTTTTGAACTGAGGAGAATTACAGTAAATATTTTCATTATTTTTGAAGGTGGTGTACATGTAAAAATTGGGACTTTGCAGTAGAAATATCAATGAAAGCAGTAAAGGACAATATAAATTTTAATATTAGCCATACCAGTTCTCTGGAGTTAGATTATGTGTAGTTTTGCCCTAAAATATTTCTAGTAATTATTTTTCATCTGAATAGCTATTTAATCCAACCATAATATAGAAATAAGATACAGAAGATAGAATGTCAATCTGCACATGTACTCTTTTATCTGACTCTCACTGTTGTCCTTTGGAACATAATTTCTATGGTTTCATTAAGTTTTTTAATGAAAGTGCTATTTTTGCATCCCCTGATAGCCATTGCTTGCTCACAGATACAGATACCATACCTAATGCATATAGGCCTCAGTTCCGTACAGGCTGAAATATGTATCATTTTGTATGAGCACACTGAGCAGTGCTATTCATTGTTATGTTCTTCTGTTTCAAACTTAAGTTAATACATATATTAAATGTATTACTTTTTTTTTCAGTATTTCTTATAATTTCATGAAATAGAACCTAATATAAAAATCTTGATTTGCCAGATTCTTCAATTTGTATCACTGAGATTAAATTTCTATAATGTACAAATATATTAATTTGAAGATCGAGGTGGTTAAATATGTAACTAGCAGAATAAGTATGAAAGCTGGGCAATCCATGCAAGAATTCATGCAATATGAGGTGGCTATTGCATTCTCTGGCTGTAGCATCTGAGTGAGGATCATCAGCTGTTTCCTCCGTGACTAGTGAAGCCAAAAAGTCACAGCAGGAACACAGCAGAGGACAGAGGGAGAGGACAGGGATTCCGAGCTTCACCAAAAATGAAGACAATTTGATAGATTAAATCTCCATTCCAAATAACATGGGCTCATCAGAATGGTGGCAGTCTTATCCCCTGTGGTAGCAAATGTGAGATAAAGTTGCACTTTCTGTAATGGATTCCCTTTCCTTGTTCAGAGCTCATTACAGCACTACCTGAGCACCTTCTATTAGTGCATGTCTTCTGTCACGGATTCTTCTAATCAGAGACTGTCATTACATTGTCAGAGAATCATCTAATATTGTAATAAGTGACTTGACAAACATTAGTCATGTTTTCTGTTCCTTGTTGCCAGAGGAAGGAACATGTGCAGTTGAATGTTTTCAGTTTATTTTATGTCTTTTTTCCATATATGTGTTAGGTATTTATATTAGTGAGGCAAGGTCAAAGAAATGTGTTTTGTTTTTCAAGCAAAATGTGGTTAGGTTTTTGATAGCCCTTAGATCCTAGGCAAATTCATTCTGTATACTTGAATCAGACCCTGAGTAAGTGCTGTGTGTAAAAAAGGTAACTGCCCCCATCCCGTTCTCTTGTGTCAGGTTCTCTTGTGTCAGGAGAGGGCAATAGTTGACCACAGGATGTGGTCTAGAGACCTGGGCATTTCTTCAGAATATAGACCCTTTAGCATCTTGAGGCCCTGAGTTTATGATGACTTCCAGTAGCCAATGTTGCTGTTATGACACCCCTCAAGCTTCTTGTACTTTACACAGAGTTGAGTACATGCATACTCAGGTATACTGCATTGCCTAGGTGTAGCTGAGAGGCTGCCAATGCAAAGCAAGATTCCTGCCTGCCAAAGTGGTGCAGAAGCTGATCGCTAACCAAGGATGAGTAGACAGTTGGGGGCTGTGTTCTGACTCAGGCACACATTTCTTTACTGATTACCTGCCTGTGTGTACAAGGATTAGAGAAATTTCTTGTATTGAAAATTGGCATTTTGTCATTACTGTGTAGCTTTTTGTGTTAGATTCTTTGATTTGCCTTGGTGCTTGCATCAAGGTACATCCAGCATCCAGCAATTATAGTAATCTTTTCAGTATTTGCCCAGTCTACATGTAATTTTAGCATTCGGTGTTGATATAGATACATGCATACTGCCAGTGGGAATTCCATATTTTTAGTATTTTTTTTCCTAATTTGAGCCTTATCTTGCTCTAGATACTCATCCTTCCTTCTGTACTACATCGACAGCCTCACTATTGAATCATATAAGCATCCAATCAGCTGTCTTCTAAAAATTTGATATCAGTTGGACTTTAAAATTTCACTTTAATAAATCTTGTAACTTCAGTTGAATAGCCTCTTTCACTTGTATGTTTTCTGCTTTCTTCTGTAGCCATTCAGGCTGTGATTTCCCCTAACAAATACAGGATTGCAATTACCATGGCAATTTCAGTTTGGTAGCAGTGATAGTGGTTGTAATCTAGAAAGACGTAACTGCACAGCATTTACTATTGCACAGTAGCAGTGAAAACAGAGTTCTTAAATTGCAAGTATAGACCTGATTTAGGGATGCTTCTCTTGGCAGTAAGGACTATTAAGGAATATATGCTGGACTGGGACTTATATCTGCTTTATTAAATTTCCTATAAACTTCTAGATGAAAAAACTGTAGCAATTTTCTTTACTGTTAACTACCTTTTGATTTTTCAAAAGCCAACTTTCAGTATATTTTTTCTACCTTTATAGTAAGTGTTTTTAATAAAGACTAATGTAATAGTAAAAAAGGTTGGATTTACTGTAGTTACATTCAGATCTTACAATATAGTGACTCTTAACACAGCTATAGGCCTACCTTATAATAATGAATGTATCGGTCTTTTCTGGGGATTTAAGAAATATTTAATTATTGTTAAAGTTAAATTTCTTGGTAAAGTTTTGCTAAAATGGCCCAAGTGTAACTTCTAAATATTTTAATATTTCTATGAATTTAATGGTTGTGAAAAGTGCTGGCTCGGCATCTGTGAAAACTGAAGCCCATTCTTTATTCCTGGATTAATTACAGCAGAGCGGTTGCCAAGTGATCTTCTCCACAGTACCCATGAACTTCAGCCTTGAACTGAAGAGGACTCATCAAATGGTGAGAAAATAATGTAGCTGCCATGACTGTTAAGTTATTGAAGGGATCTTCTGTTACTTTTTTTTTTTAAATTCTTACTATTGATTCTGCTATTTAATAGGTATTGAAATTAGATTTTTCACAAAGTAATTGCTGGGATCATAACCTCATTTCCCCCCCTCGCCCCAGTATTTCAGTTGTTAATTTCTCAAGCTTGTTATCTTTCTAGTTGTCCTTGACTTTTCAAAATAATTGTTAGTGTTGCACTGAATTCATTAGCTAATTTCTTTATTCCTTAATTTGGACTTAGTCCTATGCATGTGCTTAACTCTTCACATGAATAGTTTAGTGGTAGCACTACTGTGAGGAGAAAAGCTCAGATACGTGGAACTGTTTGAAAGACTAATGCTTAAACTTTGCAGGTATGTATACCTGCACTTTAATGAAATGCCATTGAAATTAATTCAGGGTGAGAGATCTGTAAAGGCTAGCTTTTTTTTCTGTTTATTTTATTTCTTTTAAGACAGCTTGATGTAAGCTGTTCATTTGCTTCTTTAGCTTTGCAATTTCTGGAGATATTTGAAATCTGAGCTTCAAAGCTGAATCTTAAAAGCAGTGTTTGATTCCTTTTTTTATACAGAGGAATGTAAAAGATGGAATAACTGTATATGTACACACGCACATAAAATACAGTTGTTGAGTGCTGATACCAGCTTCCTGATCATTTAGATAAGTAACGACTTGAAGTAATGGGGCAGAGAATGATCTGTAGTTCAGGAGATGGATCACAGTGTCCAGAAGCTCACAGGACCCTGAGAAATATCGCAGACCTTTTTTTTTGGTTTACTTAGTGATCTGAGGGACTCAACTTTCTTTTTCCTTTAGTTACTGTATTTCAGACTAAAGGAATAAAAGGGAGAGAACCTTTCTAGCAGCTTATGATTTCCACATTTCCTCCTATCTCTATGGTTGTTACCATAGCAATTGGAACAGTGGAGATTAACCCTCTCCCGGCTATTTACCAAGTGGGGCTTGGAGGTACAAGTGTGTTTAAACATGGAAAAAAGATGGTGAGGCCGTTATACTAATAGCTTGGCTACATCCTGTGTTAAGAATTGCTTTAGTACTGTTATCAACCCCTGAACTAATTTAACCTTTGCTGGAGTTATTTACCATTTAGTGTATTAAAAATAAGATTGAAAAATTAAGCCAAAAAGAAGCACTGGATTTCAGGCAGAGTGCTTTGAGATATAACCCAGAGGTCATTTATTTTTAATGCAGATTCAACAGTCCCTTCCTTTTTTCCTTCTCAACCACTTTTTCTTTAGTTTCATTTTTAGGACCTGTTTCTTCAATTAAGTAATGTTAAGCGCTTAATTATTTACATTCTGCTTCAGTAAACAGTTAAGCTTGTGTGTAAAGCACAACACTTGCATGAGTACTGCCTCTGAAAGAAGATTGAATCCAAGTTAGTCCCTTGCATTTTGTGCTTGAGTTTGCCTAGCTAATAACCAAGAGTTGGATTCAGGCTAGAGCCAAAGGATGAGTCAGCAAATAAGCAGAGTGAGGAGTTGGGGATTGGATTTGACTGCATACTTGACAGTACAGACATACTGAATGATTACAAGATGACTTGAATTTTTTAATTTAAGCTTGTTTTCAGCTGTTTTGCTGAGCTGAATTTAAATTCTGTATATGCTTAAAGTTAAGCATGTGCTTAAAAGGTTTAACTTAAAGGTTAAACATATTTGGAATTGATATATATATATAGATGTGTATATATATCTTTTTACTTCAGTAGAAGAAGAGATAGGCCAGTGTTGAACCATTTTGAGAATCCCATTCCAAATGCTCTGCTAAGAAGATTTTTTTTTCTTTTATTCCATATCCTTTCCAGTTAAATCACTTTCTCTTCCCTGCCTCTTATCATGCACATTAGCTTGCTGCTAACCTTTCCTCTAATGTCCAGTTTTCTATTAACTTTTCTACACTATTACTGACTATTCTTTGTCTCTCTTCTTTTTATGGGAGTTTTAGAGAGGTCATTATGCTTTTTCAGTCTTTTTCCTTCTTTTGTCAATTGCTGGAATTCAACAGCAAATAAACCCCCCTGATTTCAATTATGTCTCTTCTGCCAGACACACATAAATCAAAGTTTAATACTGGCGCAATAGAAAGGGGAAGACTAACACTGCAGGTGTAACTTATGACAAAGGGAAACAGGATATACATACTATGAAAAGCTATTCCCTAAATTAGGATATCAAGATCCAGGCAGCAGTTTCAGGATTTTAAGGTGATTCTTTAATAAACGATGCTTTTATTAACAAAAAAAAACAAAGGAGGGAGGTCGAACTATACTGAATAGATGCATTAAGCTTTGTATCATGGCTCTGTTCTTGAAATATGTATCTCTGAACTTCTCTTAAAGCTTGGGAGATACAGCATGGAATTGGAAGAGAAGTAGGGATCTGCATGAAGAACAGTCAACTGCAGTCTTGGTAAGATGAAAAAAATACATATAAGATTGTATTTCTCTTAAATTTTTACTGTTATAAAGTGACACATATTTACGGTCCTGTGCAGAGTGCATAACAGAGCCAGTCGTTTTGAAACGACTCCTACATTCTCTGGATTAATTTATGTTATCACCGTGTAAAAATCTATGTTCTTTTGTAGCTGAATTTGTGCTGTGACTCCTGAATGAAAAAAAAGGCATAAAACTCATTACTGACGAAAACTGACATGAGGAGGCTGATAGCACGATCCTATATAACTTTTGAATCCACTAGTTAATTTTAGCTGCACTGAGGGATGGAGGTTCACAAAGACGAGTTCTGCTGTTTGAGTGAACCTTAACAGCTGTAGGTAGGAAAGGGTCTCAAATTAGTGCCTGCAGGGTAGAAAAAGCTGCAGCACAGACTCATAAATTTTCTGTTCAACCTGTTGACTTGCCAGGTAGCATATTTCGTTAGTCCATCCTTGGTTAGGGTGTGTAGATTTCAGATCTAGCACTGTAATGAGCTGCCGCTCAATCCTAATACTCAAAAGTTGCGGTATTGTGTAGGAATTTTGGGAAATCTGTTTAGAGGGGAAAGGAAAAGCAGCTGGGGTAGCGTCTGCTTTGGATTACTGCAGAAGTGTATTTGAAGCACATACACCAGGTTGATAGATTTTGTTAGTCCTACTAGGAGTCAGGAAACAGCTTGTTTCTGGTAGGGTCTCCTACACTCCCAAACCACTTGCTAATCCTTCAGTTTTATGGTCGTCTCTGTACCTGAATTAGATACACCTTTTTCTTGTCGGCATCAGAGAAGGGAACTGTTGCAGGCAGTTGTAGTGTTTCATTTCTTTGCTTGTTTGGGTGTCAGCAGCTAAGCCATTTGTTAGACTGTCAAATTTGTAAAACAGTTAAGTACTCCCAAAAAACTAGCTGTAGTTTGGACTCCAGCTTTAGATTGCTGACCCATCCTACAGCCTACACACTCCCGGAACTGTGCAGGAAGCATGCACTGTACTCCGGTTAACTTCCTTTGTGGGGAAAGGTGGGCAAAGAGGCAGAAAACAATATTAGAGTCTGGCTGCATAAAGTTACCATATTCTATTATATCTTGGGAAAATGCTAAATTTGTAGCTGCATGATCATGGATTCCAGGAAAACTGATTGTTTTGAGAGGTCTGATCTGTTTTTTCTTCTTGTGCAGTGAGAAAGGTGTAGATTGCACGTGTCAGAAGGACTGGCTCGCTCACTTCACAGACTCAGGTAGGTAGTACTAAATTGGCAGGTGTTTGTTTAATATTACTGATTTTTCTGTGTCACCTTACACAGAGGCTCAAGACCTCACATAAGGCTCTTTTAAAGTTCAGGTTTGATGGCGCTGTTATATTTTTGTAATGGTGTATATATCTTAAAAGAATGAAGAAATGTCTTCTGCAGGATTCTAGGATCTAGTGGTTATTTTTATAATTTTTATCACCAGTACCTCTTGCATAGTGTCACCAGTTAAATATGATTTCGTGGAACCCATGGCTATTCTGTTTTTAAATGGTTTATAATACATAACACATTGTAAATGATGATATTTTTCATGCAAAAAATGCTTTTAACAAGAATAGTAAGATTAAATTCTACTTATTAAGTGCTGTGTGAACAGCAAAGTACTGATGTATACAGGTTTAAAATATTTTGTGCTTCCTGATTTTTAAATGTTCAATAAGAGCTTAAATTTAGCAAATAGCTCATGATAGTTGACTTTCATATTTTGTTTGTTTGTTTGTTTGTTTAAAAAAAGCTCACATATTTGAATCTAAAATGACTGCTGCTGAACTCTATGATTTATGTATGCTATTTTGTGTGGTCAGATCTTTTCTCCATCATAAAGATGTCTTTAAATTCACATTCCCATGCACAGAAGTATGTGTTTTGGACAGCCTTTAAGCAGTCTTAAACACTAAACAACTAGTTAGTAGACTAAAGAAACTAGGGTAATTAATTTCTAGAAGACAATAATTAAAAATACATCTTAATTAATATTTAACCTACATATTAGTAAAGGCTCCCATAATGTTCTGGCAGAACATATGGAATTCCTAAGCAATTTTAATCCAACATTTTTGTTACAAAAATAAAAGGAATTAGAATGTCTTATAAATAATATGCAACTTAAAAATGTACAGAACTTCTTTATTATGTGGCAAATGCTGCAATAAAACCAGATATCAAAAGGTTTTGCACATTGCTAATCTGTTTTTCCCAATATTTTTGCAGGTGTTTGAAGAGGCAGATCCTGTTCTCACTGTTACTACTCCCACATAGGTGGACTCTGTAACTGATCATGTGTGGGTAGGGCCCTATTGAAATTAAGGAGATTCTGCCATTGTACAGGGTTCTGTTTGTGAAAATTCAATTGCAAGATCAGGACCCTACTGTGACTCCTTACTGTGCATACTGTCAGTGTATCATTGATTGTGCTGGAACCTGCCTTATGGGATAATGTAAGTCCTGCTTTTCCTCCAAATGTAATTCAGACATGAAATAGTCCTAAAACATTTCCATTTAGAAAATTATCATTTACATGCATTCTTTTAATTATGTTTTCTTGGCAGTACCAAATAATATATTCCTCAAAACTTCTTAATGGCACTGAGGCTTTGTGGATAGTTGGTCACATGATGAGAAAGTTCATCTGTAAGTACACTGAAATGATTGAATTTTTCAATAGTTAGTCTTTTCTGATATTCACGTACTGCTAAGGATAAAAAAGACAAACGGAGAGATTTGAATTATATGACTTCAGTTCTTTCTAGAAAATATATGCAATATCTCTGATAGAGATTTCATTATTCTCAACTAATTTACCATGTGAACTTGAAGTCCAGCAGTACTGCTGTTAGATAGGAATTTTAAAATGGTTTGCCTTATTTTCAAAAATACCATGCCTCTGAATTGCTCTTCACTTCTTCCCATTATCTTTTCAAAATGCATAGATGTATAAAAAAACTGTTTATACTACCAGTATTTGTGTAGATATTGCAAACAGGTTTACTAACATAATTGTCTTCTGTTGAGTGGAATATTGAAAAGTTAATAAATGTGTGTTTATATTTGTGTCAGTGTAACTTGGCTAAATTAAACTAATCTGGCATTTTGAGTGAATTTGATCATACATGTGGATTAGCTGTAATCATTTTTATAAGAAACTATGTATCTTATTGTACCAAAGTACTTTGTGCTTAATTGATAATAATTACCTATATCATATGCCAGTAGATTTACCCAAAATAACTATAAATATCCACACTTAGATTAAGGAGGAAGTTCTTTTCCTGTAACTATGGGTACAGTCATTGCTGTAATTCCTATTTTTATATCCAAATGAGCAAAAACTACGTGTAGGTGTTTTCCCTGCATAACTGAAGTGATATTATAAACTCTGTGCCCTTTTTTTTTGGTGTGTGTGCGTGATTCTGTATGTCCTTTCTGATATTCAGATACAAAGGGGTCTCAGTATTTGAAGGATGGAAGAACTGGACATGATGTCGAATTTGTGAATAATTATTAACGGGAGGGAAAGATTTGAAACAGTTGCATGTAAGGGCAATTAGAGGTTCTTCCCCACAGAGCAGGAATGCAAAGAATAAGATTAAAGAAGACAGAATATTTTTGTTTGTTTGTTTAACAGTGAAAGTAATCTGAAGAAAAATTAAGACCAAAGAAGAAAGCAAACGAGAGATTCTTATTAAAAGAAAAAGAAAAATGGATGACAAAAGTGTTTCTGAAAGGAGAATGGAATGCTTAGCTACTGGCATTTCTCAATACATTGAGTGTATGATAGATTTAAGTTACACATCTCTCTTGTTTAAAAACTTTCAGTAAAGTATTTTTTTCTCTAAGATTGTATTATGTTAGTGATGAGCATTTGAGTTTTGAAGAATAGTCATTGACCAGCTGTGAACTCTCTGTATCAATGGAGGCTTCAGTGTGACAGTTGAAACTCAAGAACAGAGGATAGTAGGTTATCTATAGTAAACTATTATTAATGCTAAACAGAAGCCAGAATTTCTTGTTCAAATACATAACTTAGTGATTTGAAATGTATCATTTCGAATGGTGCTCAAAACACAATTTCATTATTTTCTTTACAGAATAAGAATTTTGAAAGTTCTGGTTTAAAAAGTTAACAGTGCCCTTTCTGAGATTTTTCTCTGTAAAATTAAATGAAGATTTGAGAACATTGGATGTTTTATTTTAAAAAATCTTTAACGTTTCTTTACCAAAAGAAATCTTAATCATCATATTTTCTGTTTAAATTGTTTAAAGTACCTATTTTAAAGAACTGGAAGTACAAAAACATTGAGAAAGCAGATACCAAGAAAAGTAATTGATGCTGGTGGAAGTTAGGGAGTCGGCATTTGCTCCATGGGCACTGTTATGCAAGCTTGGGAATACTTCAGGAGCTAGAGATACCAGACTACAGCAACAGAGAGTAAGTTTCCTATAGTGGTAAATGGAGACGATAGCCCTGGTTCTGTACACTAAGAACAAGAAGCAAAGGAATGTGCCTGAGCATTTGGCATGTTAGTCATTGTAAGTTTAAGCTGTAAATTCTTTTTCTCTGCTGTTGTTTGTGCTTGGCTTGTATCACCACTGTCTTGTCTTCAAGCTGGATGTAGCATGGTTTATTTTTGTTTATGCTGGATGAGGCACCCATCATAACAAATGTCATGAACGTTGTTTTTCTTCAGTCTTTGAAAGTCAAAACGTGGTAGTATAGGTAGTAATAAGTTCGTGCTAAATATGACATGAAATAATTTTCTGTTTGCACAGCATTTATAGGAAAAACAATATTTTATGTGTCACTTCATATACCTCCTCCTAGTCTCTTTTCCACTCTTAAGCAGATAGAATGCATGAAAACTTTCTTCAGTAGTGTCCTCAGTTCATCACTTCCAGTTAAGCTATTGGTTCTTTGTTCGTACTTTTTTCAAATTTAGGTTGAAGCCCTCATAAAGCTTCCCTGCATCCTCTGTAAATGATACCATCATGCTTTGTTTTAAGTCGTCAAATCTAGGCTAAATCTGAGTTTTGGAAGTCTTTTTTTTTCCAACCCCTCTAAGGATTTCCTCTTTCCTCTCTGTCAGACAATTATATTTCTCATCCAGGTTTTCTGTGGATGTCTATTAGAAAATCTTTTCGTTTTGACTTGGTGAATGCAGTCTTGCCATGTTCATTATCTATTCAAATTGCTACTTTAAATTTCCAGCTTACTCATTTGGCTGTTTCAACCCCATCCTCCAATTTAAAGCAATAAAGATAAGCTATCTGTCTTTGTTTTCAAGGCCCATCAAGACTACTTCTAACTGATATCTCTTCTTCAGTATCAAGAGGTTGACACTGATTTTCATCAACGTGTGATGCCAGCTTCCATCACTCAGTCGTTAAATTTTCAGACAACACTGGATACTTTCTCTTCAGCTGCCTCTCATGCATTGGTTGACTTTTTCATAAACAGAACCGCTCACTGTCTTCCTTTAAAATCTTCTTAATGTTTTATGTACTGTGAAGGTTAAAACAACCCAGCTAGACAATAGGTTTATTGCAAATACATTAATGCCAATGCTTGTCACAGTCGTACTGTGTCACTGCCTTTGTACTCTGCCATAATCTCTCTCTTGTCTCCTATGTGTAGAATTCAAGCACGTTGACTTTTTGTTGTGTGTTTGTTCGTGGCCCAGACAAATGGAAATGGGTCCAGGGTGAGGCCTCATGAGATTCGTGGTAGTTTAAATAAATAATAATAATGTATATCCATTGGATACTGTAGGGTATCTGTTGAATTCTACTTTGCCTCATGTCACATAGTGTTTCATGCAGAAAGAAGGTCCCACAAAAAGAGGCCTCACAAAAGGGAAGGCAGAGGTGAGCTGCAGCCAACAGATAAAATGCTGACCCCAGAGGCCTTCTCAGCTGTCCGTCCCAAGTCAGTAGCTGTTGACATTTTGCCCTGAAAGCCTCCCATAGTTTCTCCACAGCAGTAATAACAGACTCTCCTTCCTCATGAGAAAAGGAAGAATGTGAATGTTTCAAAGTTCTCCAGTGTGTGCAAAAGGAAAAAGGACTTTCTATACTTTTTCAGCCTTCATCTGTTCCTTAGTGCATTCCCTTCCTGACAGAGCATCTCTTGCTACTGAAATCTTGAATGACCACAAGCAGTTATTCCAACTGTTGGTTACCCTTTTTTTCAAATGCCATCTGCTTCTCTGTTGAGAAGGCACCTACACTAATTCTGATTTGGTATCTAGGTACATTCTCATCTCATAGCTCAGATTTCCTGGTGCCTTGGAGTTAATGACTCTTCAAAAGAGTGGTAACCATGAATTGCATCAGGAATTCTCCAGGTATGTTGCCTTCTTTCTGAAAGTAACCCTTTTCTTTCTGAAAGTAACCCTTTCCTTTTTTTACAAAACTGATATATTGGCATATAAGACAGTGTAGAGATGATAGAAAGGGCCGTGCAAACAGATGCCATGCTAAAGATAACATAGTCAAGCATCAACATATACTATAGAACATAATTACTAATGGTTCTATATCTTTATAGGAGAAGTCTAGTAAGAGCTGTGAACTAGTTGATGGGATGGAGAGGGCCGCTGTGAAATGCTGAGGGACAGTAGAGAGGCTCTACACCCAGAAAGCTTAACCGTAGTGAGAGTTCTCAGTTATCTATCTATAGGCTAGATAAATTTAACATTAGGCCATCATGCACAGACTATATTTTTAGATAGCATAAAGAACTACTTTTTGAGCAAATTAGCTAGAGAATCCACAAGAGAGACAGCCAGAGAGTAGTACGTAAGACTTAGTTCAAGAAGTAACTATGGAAGAGTCTTTCAATAAAAGCATGCTCATATTTGTCATGCTTGTAGGAGAGAAACCTCTCATTCCAATATTGCTTACTTTAAAAATAGGAATTGCATAGATATGAAAAAACAATTTAAGTGAAAGTTAAAAGGGATCAGTTAACTAAGCAAACTACTTTGGGAAAGCACAGAGAGTTGCTTTTTGATTCTAGCCCAATTAGACAAGAATCGCCTGGCACAATTGAAGTGCAGAACTAAGTAGAAACAAATAGACATTGTTCAGAAAGTGAAATACAAACCAGCAGAACAGCAAAATGCACAACTTTGGCAAGTTATGTGTAGATCTGCTATCGTAGGTGGTTGGGGTGTGAGGCCAATGTGTTATCAGGAGATGAAGAGAAAAAAAGATGATGAAGCCATATCAAGAAAAAGAAAAAAAAAGGAAAGCAAAGTTTATCACAGGAAGGTTATCACAGGAACGTTAGGGACATCCCCACACCAAAGCCATTATAAGGAATTAGGGAATGTCTCAAATCTGAAATGTCAATAAAAGACATTTTTTGGCAAAATGATTGAATAAACATGAACAAACTGCAGGATAACATGTTGTTCATTCAGTAGTCCTAGGGGAATTCAGAAATGAAATTGCTGAACTGAAAACTGGGTTGTATAATCTATCACTTAAATTAGCTTTGATAACAGAGGGATAGAAACCAGCAAATGTGACACCAGTCTTTAAAAGGGCTCTAGGGATGATCTTGGACTAATAAGTGTGGTTTCCATGACAGGCAAAATGGTAGTGAATATGATAAAGAATATAATTAATAGGAAATGGATAACTATAATAGACAGCCATCATCTTGGCTTTTGTGCAGGGAAGCTTTGTCTTGAGCTTCATTATTTGAAAGAATCAAGATATATACATAAGGTGATGCAAAAACCTTCAAAAAAAGGTTCCTCACCGAAGTCTGCTACCACAAGGAAGTATTGGGTTACTGAAGAATACTCTTGTGGATCAGTTAATGGTTACAGGATAAGCAACAGTAGAGCAACCAATGGATGATTTTAAGGATGCCGTCTCATGAAGATTTGTACCAGCACAGTTGCTGGTCAACGTATTTCTAAATAAGTTGAAATATGGTCTGAAAAGGAGATAAAACAGCGCAAAACAAAGCAATCAGTCAAGTCAGGCCTAATGCTGACTCTGAGGAGTCCCAGAAGGATCTCCCAGCAGGAGCTCTGGCTGTCACCGAGGCCAGATCCCCCCAAGCTGCTGTTGAGCAGGATCTCGCAGCAGAGAGGGGAGAGGCTGCTGCATGACAGCAACCACTTGCCCCTAAGCTGTGAACTTGGCAGCCTCCGACCACTCCTGCTGCTCAGGAGGGCAGAAACTCGTAGCTGTTCTTTCTAACCGCAGAAGGGGCTGCGAGTCAGAGAAATGTGTTTCTTCTCCACGTGTCCCCATCTCTCACAGCCCCAACTAAGTCCAGAGTGTAGACTTTGATCCCAGGTCTGCTGCCTGTCGTGGGAGCAGTCTGCTCATGAGCTCATGGATGGTAATCGTAATCTTGCTGTCGTCAGGATACGTGGAAGTGTTTAGTAGGGAGACTATAGCTCCCTACCTCTCAGAATAGTTTGGCTTCGATGCTCTTAAGGTGGCAGCAGGCTGCTTGTCGCCAGTTGCAGTCGTGATAGTTCTGGGGCGGTCACTTTCCAAGCGCACAATATCGCGCTGTTCACAGGTCCTGAAAACCCCACTTGTCCTAAGCCAGCTGTGGCCAGTATCCAACCCTCAACCTTATATATTCTGTAGTTTCATAGCTTTTCTTCAAGCAAATATGTAGCACTTTCAAACATGAATCAAATGTTGACTGTCTAGTTTTTCTAAATCTGCAGATTTTAAGTTTCTGCTTTTTTTGTTCTTTAGACAGAGTGATGTTATGGATGACTGGAGTGTTTTACTTGTGTTTAGAAACCTATGGGCAATGGAAAATACTTCGGAAAGCTAAAACCAGTAGCAGAACCTAAAGTTAATCCCAGGGGAAATCAGTTAAAGTAGTGGAAATGTTTTACACAGCAACCAGAAGGTCTGGGAGGAGGTATGAAGTACGGGACATCATAACACCTTTGAAGCAGCTGAAGTGGTCTCATTTCCAAAATGCAGTCCACAATGGTAATTTTACATTATGAAGAATCTTCTTTGTCCTCATGTCAAGTGTGTTCCATTTGTTTCTACTGATTTTTTTCTTCTAGTATTATAAGGTGTTTGTATTATCAATACTTTTACTTGCCCTTAGTTACTCCCCATTGCCTTCAGGATCATACAAGCACCACAAAAAGAAATCTGCAGAGATCTTGCTTTTTCCAACACATCTTTATGTTAGGAATCACCATGTTGTTGAATTTTGAGGAACATCAGATATAGACCTAATTCAAATGGTAGGAATTTGTGTTTATCCTGAAGAAGTCAATTGTTATGGGCATCTAAAATTGGTCTAGTCCATTTTATATAACTTAGATAAGATACTGGAGAACAAAATATATTTTCAGCAGCATTTTAAAAGAAGTTAAAGTTATTTTGGCATGTTCTGGCCATTTTTGTTCTGTATTTCTTATTTGTATGTTTTGATACATATATGGAAAAGAAGAGAATTTTGTGTAAATGCTGTTACACTATCTAGCTAGAAAATCTCTTGCAAACTGCTGTGATTTTGAAGCTGTCTCTTGTTTTTTTTAGATGTGCACATTCAGTTAATTTGTCTTACATAATCAGGGTTAAGCTGGTAGGTGAACGGGAAATCAGGAGGGAATCTTGTTCTTGTTTCAGAAAAGCAGGAGAGAGTGCGTTCCTGTATGCCATGGAGAGGTCGTTTCCCAGTGTCACGTGCGAGTGACCAGAGAGAGGCACTGACGTGTGTGTAAGTGGGGTGTGAGGATACAGAAGCAGGGGAATCCATGTATGTGAATGAAGAATTTGGGAAGGGGGCAGAACTGTTTTGGTGGGAGTCAGAGATGTTACGATTGGATAAATGTGTTGGGCTCAGTGGGAAGTCACTTCACTCTACCTTGGATCTAGCTCGCTCTGCACTTTCCCTGCTGATCCCTCCCAGGCGCCTGGGAGACTCAGCTTCTCACCCGATTCCAAAACGTTTATTTCCCTTTTCTAAATAGGAGCCCTGCTTTCCTGCTTACTTAGGGAACAATTATATGCAAACATATAAAAGGTCCCACAGATGCCTCTCATCTTCCCTTCTGTTCTTTCTTCTGCTTCCTGCCTATTAGATTTTGTACTGCAGATGTGGACAGGTAAGAAATGATGTGCTGTATGAGGCATATGATAAATCCCCTCCTCCCCCCAGCATTTATTTTACATCTTCTTTAAGAGAAAGGAGGAGACGTGCCCTCAAATTTGAAATCTGATGAATAAGGGTGATGAATAAGGAATTTGATGAATCCTTTTATTCTTTTGCCCCTCTTCATGTAGCAGTCATTAGAATGTGACGATTTGTTTTCCACATGATGAAGTACAATATTTTTTGATAATGTTTGTTTTACTGAATAGCAGAAAAAATGTGCTTTTAGGTTCTAATCGCTTAATGATTTGCAATCTCTCATGATTTATGACCTTCCTAAAAATTTCCAGTGCATGAGTGCACTTCTTTGTGATAAGTTGAAACCTACTGACAAAATGTTTCCTTTTTTTGCTGTATTTTGCAGACCCCTTGTAAGTTTTTCAAGAAGTCCAAAGTGTCTGCAGAAAGATTGAAAACTACTGTTTTAGGGGATCTCCCTAAGCATAATTCTTTCTAACACAGATCTTTTCATAAGGCTTAAATTTTTATATCACTTTTTTCTTCGCCTAATATATGATTGTATCCTTATGTCCAAGACTGAACTTAGCTAGCCAAAAAAATGCTTTCTTTAAATGTTTCAAATTCAGGAGTCAATATGTCTTTCAGAACCTCTCAATACAAATAACTAATGTAGGAAGATCACTTTAATGACATAGCATACTTTATTTATTTATTTATTCCTAGGGTGGATGTTTTGGTGAAAAAATGTTTTGCTGCTTCCTAGGTATATTTTTATGGTGGATGTAGAGCTTACTCTTTAAGTGAGTCACTATTAGTTTCAAAAAATAACTGCTCTTGTTGCCTGTTACATGTAATTATAACTGCAAAGACTGCGGAGTTCACAATTATTGCCCTCTCCTCTGCAACGATAGCTGTTACACTGAGTTGTCTTTTTATTGTTGTGTCGTTGAAACACTGTGTGTCAATGCTGTCTATGAGATAGCCTTTGAAGTATTAGCTGTTATATCACTTTTCAAAAGCAGTCTTGTAAAGATGGGTTTTATGATCAGAAGAGCAAGAGTCTAAATATTTGTTTCAGGGATACAAGTAAGAAAAGTTGCTTATGAATTGTTAGAGGATAAAAATATTTGCATTTTTTAGAATATACTGGTCTTAACTTTAAGTACTTTTTACTTCTTTCTAAATATCTCATCATAAGGTGAGGATAAGCCAATGGAATCAATAGCATTTTTTATTTAGTACTCAATCATGTTGTGCTTTATGTAAAGACTGAGACTTTAGCTTTCTGACTAACTGCTGCACTGTCCTTTGCTGTAGTGCATTTTTATTTTAGCATAATTACCTCTAAGGAAAACTTTAAATTGACTTTCAGAGATAAACTCCATCATAAAATGCATTATCCTTCCAAAAGGAAGACTGCCCCAGTCATCTGTGTTTCTAAGTTACTTCTTTAAAAATATTACTGGAAATCAGAGCTATTTATTTATTTTTATATCTGCTGCTAAAGCTAATCACTAACATTTGGGGTAGGGTAACACTTGACAGTGGCAAAAAATTTGAATGCAAAACCTAATTATAATAATTCTGAAGTTAGCCTCCATTCTCAAGTGTTTGTAAATGTCCATATGGTATTTGGGGCCCTGCAGTCTAGCAAAAGTGTATTTAGCTAATTACTTTCTGTACCCTGTGTAGTGAGGTATACGTGATTTTCTAAATGAAGAAGAGGTTTATCTTGTCTTCAATTTGCCAGAACTTAATTGGAAAACAAGTCTGAATGAGAAGCTCTACTAAAAATATAAAGCCTGGCTACTAATTAATCATTGTTCAGCCGGACTAGGCAAAATGTAGCTGAAGAACGACAGGTTACTTACGTTGCCTTTCATTAGCAGTTAGACATCAGTGTACGAATTTCATCCATAAACTGTAATAAAATGAAATTAATTAGGAAATTGGCAGAAAAGGGCTTCATGCAGTAATTTGTTTATTCATATGTTTGGTTTGTGTGTGATTGCTGTGATATTTATGGTATTACAGAGTGGTAAATATTTAGGGGAACTTATGTACCCTTTTAAATTGAGCTATAAGGTAGTTGCTGAACCTCAGGAGTTATCATGCGAAAAAAAACCATCTCAAGTGCATAAATAGGGGCATTCTTTCTTACATTCACTTGGTAGTGTGCAGAAAACACTCTAATTATCCACCTAAGCAATGCTTTGGTTTCCCTGAGCCCTCATCTCATGCACAGATGAGCAGTGTCCCCAGGAAAACTGCTGCTGAGAGACAAGTGACAGAAAAAGTGAAAACAGCTGGAGAACCCTTATGATGCCACTTCACAAAGCAGAGGTAACAGCTACTTTTTGGAAGGTAGAACAGCTCCGTATTAGCTTGTGCTGATAGAGATACTTAGTAGAGACACATAAGAATCAAGCTGTAAATTACTGTGCAATAGGTTTTTCTTCTCTGAGCAGTGTCATTAGAGAAAAGCACCTGGGCAGCAGGCTCTAAGGACACTGAATGAAGATGAGAAGACTGTCCTAGCTATGCTCTGTATGTTCGCTTTGAAAGGAAAGTGAAATTAAAGCAGACATATAACTAGTAGAAGCTCTATATAAAGAGACTTCATGCTGTATTTTGTAATTAGTTCATACTGTTATATTGCCTTGCATTAATGTTCTACTATTTTATGTTCGATGGATCTGTAGTTCTTCAGGCTACAGGTATATATTCTTCAGAGCAAAATCACATTTCAAATGGGCCAATATATGAATTCAGAATTCAAACTGACCATTCTGTAAGTGACCCTTCCATCTTGTTTTCATATAATGTGCACTATCAACATGACTATATTCTGACATAGTCATTAAAAACATTGTGTACACAAGACTATTGCATGCCTGGGTCTGCGAGGAGGAATGGACTGAACATTCCCAGGTTTATGTCTCTCAGATGTTCTGTACTAACAGGAAAGTGTGCACTTTGGTGTAGCTTGCCAGCTCCCCAGAGCAGTGCCCAGGAGGAAAGCTCCGTTTTCCATCCCGTTTTGGAATCACTGATGCTCCGGTACAGCGGTTGCACCGCAAAGGTGAAGTCTTCGTTTTGCGTCTGGTGAAGGTGATGTAAGGAGGTTGTTACTGAAACCATGCTCTGTGCTAGAGCTTCCCACACCCAGGCTGGGTGACACTTCAACTTGAAAATTGTCCCTTCACCCACAACTCTTGCATGTAATTACCGTTCATTTAAAATAACCAACACAATACTCATGACTGTAGGCAGGAGTTTTCAACGTTTTTTCTCATGACAATATATGCTATGTTTAGTAATAAATTACTGAAGTGTCAGCAAAGGCCATTTTAAATATTGGATAAATGGGATCTCTCTTGAATGAGAGCTTAATATCTGGAATATGTAAAATTCTAGTGATAACAATCTGAGATTTTACTTGCAGTGAATATGTGTAAAGCGTCAGTAGTGTATAGCTAGTCTTAATAGAAGAGAGATGTGTCTGTGTTCTGAATCAGACTTCTTTTTCATTGTACTCAGTATAGTAAGAAGAGATAATGCTCAACAGTAACAAAATATTGTGCAGCACAAACCACTGCATTTTCTGTGCAGTTGAAAGACATTAAATTTCCTTTGTTCAGAGTAAAAGAAGTTGAAAGTGTGCTGTTTGTCAAAATATTTTAATCCAAACATTTTTATGTGCAAATAAATCCAGTTTAAAGATACGCTACTGGGTTCACAAATACTTCGTGCACTCCAAGAAATTAATTACATTTCAGACGATGTGATTCAGAGACTGGGATTTGGACCTTAACATGGGATGAATCGCCCTCTGGAGGTGCCCATTTCATTCCAGGGAGTACACAGGGAGCCTGCCTTGCATTGACTAGCTCAAACTGCAATTAAATAAGTAAAATCTCATGTTAAGAGATGAGTAACAGAAAATTTCAAGCTGTAGTAGGGTTTATCTGTAAGGCTTAATTCATTTAGTTAAGAATGGCATCTTGTTCTTTATTTATTGGAGCCTTTCTTATAGCATTATAAAATGAACAAGTGCTGTTGTTACTGTCTTTATTTCTTGTGTATTTTCTATATTTGCTTGTCCTTTCCATCTTGCTATCTTTCTCCACTTTTTTGTTTTTCCTGACTTTTATTTAGCTATCGTCTCTCCTGAAGCTTTTCATCTGCTACCTCCCACCCCTACTGAGAATATGGTCCTCACTTCTGAGGTGGAAAACGGCTGGCCCTTTGCATTGATGCTGATAGCAGTATTTTCTGCGAGAGGTATCACTGTAGTGAAAAGATAGAAGAAGAATATGGCACTCCTAGGAATTTTCTGTGTTTTTTATGGTCAAGAGGTATTGTTCTGCCTTAATGTGAAGTGAACTGCTTGTCCTACTGAGCTTGTAATTTAAAGATGTAGATAGAAATGTAAAATCAAATGTGAATATTACAAAACCCTTATTAAAGTCATTTCAATTGAAGAAAATGTAGCATTAGTCTTTAATTTTAAAAATGAACATGAGACGTACATGGCTCACTTGGAAAAAGTGGGGTGTTTTTTAAAAGCTGTGGACTCATTTAAAGGTGAAATTATTTTCCTCTTTCCTACATTAATATTTTCTTGATGTGTACCTACGCTTAAAGATCTTCTATCTCCTTCTCTTAAGTGTTTTTCTATCTCTCTCTTCTCTCTTCTCTCTTTTTTATTTACTTTCTTTTATCAGCCCGTTCAGCACTCTCTCTCTTGCTTCAAAAGTTATTCATTTTTCTTGTCATGTATATACCTGTTGGTCTAAAATACTGCCTCAAGCATGTTAGCATGTATTCATGAGTATATTTACTTCTAAATACTGGATGGATTTGTTGTTCCTAGCATTTTCAAAAAGCCATATAAGAAACTTAGCAATTCAGTGACAGCATTTTAAGCTGTTCATGCCACGTTTCTTTGTAATATTGAAGTACCTTGCTTTATGCATCCATAGCATAATAATTATGGATAGTAACAAACATCCTTGTAAAAATATAAGGTTAGGAAACAAGGTTCACTACAGGAATGCTAACTTAAACAGATAATCTGAAAGCAATACAACACTGCATTCATAAATGGTATGACAGAAGGTTTTAGATTTAATTTTCAAATAGATTAAAGAAGAATGATAGGTAAAGAATACTTTGTATGGATAGTAATGTAAGCAGCTAAAGTAGAAATAATAAGACAACTAGAGTGTATCCTCCAGTAAGATGAGTAAAGCAGAAGATTTGTTGTAACAGAAATATATAATAGAAGTTAATGTTTTCTGAGAGGTATGTACCTTTGTATTTTATTATCCATCCTAGATATTGTTTAGGCAATCTGAATTCTACTCAGTACTCGAAGAAGAATGTTAAATCTGAGATTAGACATAGGTAGTGAAGTTCAGAACTTCTCTGTTTAGATATGTTAAACATACGATGTGTTAAACTGATATTGTAATCTCTTCTGACACTTACTATAATGTCTTAACCGTAACTTATTAGAGACTGATTGGGGAATGGTTGAGAGCATCATTAGTGGCGCCCACAGATTTTTTATCAGTACAATTCTAGGCAGGGTTTTTAGTCCACCAGAAAAGCTCCTTCTTTCCCAGTTTCAGTTTTGGAGCATGGAGCTGACATTGCGCACAAGAAATATAAAGCAGAGCAACTTTGGGCTCTCTCCAGCACTTTTCTTAATATTATGATTTTTTTCCTTTGTGCAGTAGTGGCAGCAACAGTGTTTTTTTATTATTATTAGAATGAATCAGTGGCAACTAATTTTATCATAAAAATGAATCATATGGAAATTATCCTTAGAAAGAAAGAGTGTTAAAAACGATGTAAAACCTGTTTATTAGGATTTGCTGAGCTATATCCTTAAATAGTATAAATCGGCATGCATAAAATTGTCACCACTACTTACTGAAGATTTGACCTTTTTATTAACTGTGTTTTGCCATAACAAATCCTAAATACTCACTTAGTGGATACTCGTATTGATTTTACAGTAAGTTACTTATGAAATAAGGTCTTATTCATTAGGAGAAATAATGGACATCATTGCCATATCGTTTTTAAAAGGAAACACTTCAAACTGACTTAAATCAGCATGGAAACATCAACTGGTTTTGCAAGTAACAACTTCATGTGCTAAGTTATAAAACTATTAGTCTTGGTTAATAGTAGAATGAATCTAAAAATAATAAAACAGTTTTATACATTTTCAGTTCGCTATTTTTGGGTGGTTATGTCTCAGTTAAAATAACTAGTTAAGATGTCTGTCTTTTTAATAGATGAATAGTGAGGAAAGCATAGCTGGAAATACTAACAAAACAGAAAGGATTTTTCAATGAATGGATGAATATAACCGCTTGTAAGAGAAGAATAAAGTTGAATGAATATTTTTACATTGAGATGTGAAAACATACGTCATCTAGAAAGTCCTGCAGGAAATAATCATGCAAAATTAGATCTTTCTGTTCCCAAACACAATTTACATATGTGTTGTCCTGAGTGGTATGGTGCAACTACAAGTTCCGTGAAATGTTCTTTGATCACATTACAAACAAGGCTGGTTAAGCCATAAATAGAATATAACTGTCTGCTTCTATGTAAGGAAGATAAGGTGAGGGAAACATAATCTATAGAACAGTCCCACTGTATGCAGATCTTGGAGTTCCTGTGGCTGCCAGAGGCCATCATTCCACAAATTAAAAGGGAAGATGCAACATCCACCAAGATTGTGATGAAGGTTGGTTTCATCTGACTTTCTCTTGGATTACAAGGAGGGATTTTCCTGGGTATATGAAAATGTGTTTAAAAAAATGTAGAAGAGGAATTTGAATTGCGTACAAGAAATACATTTCAAAATAGGCTACAGGAAGATATTTCTATATAGTACTTAAAGAGGTAATGCAGGCCTAGATCTGATAGTGATCGGAAAAAGCATCAGCAAATCTAAAATGAAGACCTTATAGTTGTGCAATAATTATTGTCTATCAAAGAGTAGTAGCAAGAAGCTAGTTCAACAGTAACACTGAAATAAAAACAAGATTCCCTTAAAATTAAATGCTTGGTGAAGTTAAATAAAAAGAAATAGAGCAGGACCTGAAAAATATTAATAAAGGAACTGGACATGGGAACTTCAAGCTTATCTTCATGCAAAGGTAAAGGAAGCAAATAGAAGACTTTGGACCATATGGTGCTAATTGAGAAAGTGTAATTAACACCTTTTTTAATATACTTGTGTTGATATAATCTGAACTTTTAAAGAAGAAACACAAGAAAAAAAAATCGAATTTCCTAAACTGTTCACTTCTCTCCCTGTTTCCAGTAGAGTAACACTGACTGAAAGGAAACTGATACCTCTGGCTACAAATCATATCATTTATCAGAAAAGAGAGTTAAAGAGGCAATAGACAGAAGTGGTCATTAAAAATATAGGAAATTATCTGAAACTAGTAACGGCTGAGTCCTGTCTGGCAACTCTATGCAGGTAACACCAAGGAGCCAGCGTCCCTGATCACCAGCCCGGGTACTGCAGTCACAGACTTCTTAAAACTGTCCCTCTCAGGTGCCAACTGCCCTCATCCTTGGCACAGATTTGGTAGTAGGAGCATAAGAAGATGTGACTGCTCTCCACCAATTTTCAGATGTATTTTTCTTAGATGACTAGAGAACGAGAAGGGCTGTTTTGCAGCTTGAATTCATAGTACTTTTCCAAAGAAAAGCGCACCGCAGAGGATGCTAACAGTTAAATGCTATGAATTATCACATGGTAGCTCTAAGGCCTCGCCCTGGGCCCTCTTTGGATTGTTAACGCAGATGCAACCTTAGGAAGTACGGCCAGTTGGCAATAATTACAGCCAGACTGGTTTGCTCTAAGTTAAAACTGCAGTGCCATGAAAAGCAGCAAACTGAAGGTTTGGACTACCGTTTCCTGAGCATAAATGGCAGTGAATGTAATAACTTGGATCTAATGAATGAGTTTTATCTCAAAGAAATCTAAAAACAAGCCAGAATAACAACAGACAAATCAGAGGAGAAAAATAAAAGGTAAAACAGTAGCTATCTGATTGAGAAATATTTTAAGTGGAAACTTAAAGCCCATCAGGTGAGTGAATATTCTTCTCAAAATAAGCAAGGTTGCAATAAAGAAATTAGTACAGAAATCTTTGAGTAAATACGTTTGGTTTAATTAAAAAGCAATTGGATTCTGCCTGTGTGGACCTTCTTGTAGGATAGAGGTCTGAAATACTTTTGCGTATGGTGTTTTATTTTGAGACTTTTGAGAAGGAACTGACTTTTTAGTATAAAATAGTGATCTCATGCTGTATATTATGGCATAAGTATTTTACTGAATATTTATACAAATTTCAAAAAGGGATATGCAATAATATCTTGGGATTAATATAATCTCTGTATTACTTGAACAATTTTCCAGTATGTGATGTAATAATTATTAGGTTCCAGGTTATATTTTGACCTAGTGAGGTCACTGTTTGTTTTCATTATCCCTTCTAATTTTACAGGTTGTATAAAACTATGTTGAGGCTACAGTGCTGGAGGAAATAAAACTACATTAATAGACTACTTTAAAGCTTAGAATTAACTGATTAAGTTTGAAGAAGAAAAAAATTAGAGGGGAAAGCTTTTGGAAGTCCAACAGTGTTAGAACACAGTATGTTAGCACAGGGTTGAATATTATCTTTTAAATTACTCAAACATAAAGAGAGAAAATAAACTGCTCAGATACAAACTTTATGCAGATTTTGAAAGGGGTTTCTCTGGTAGAGCCCTGAGGATGTCTCTTTCTATGTATTTTGCAGAATCAATCCTTGAAATACCATTTTAATGAACAACAGTTTTAAGTATGAGGATGCCTTTGGGTTTATGAGGAAAAAAGCTGCTGCCATTTTTATATGTTTGTTAAACTAATTTACATTTAAAAAGTGTATAAAATTAAGGAGTTAATAAGTGACTAGAGCTGTTATATCTAGTGCTAACCATATATAAAATGCTTGAGGCATTTTGGTAAGAGTCAGATATAGGTAATTTTAAAAAATACACAAAAACCAAATGCAGGTAAGGACTTTCTTAAAAAGCTACTAGATTTGCTAAATGTATCTAAGCTACAAACAAAGTGATGGAGGGTGCTTAAAGATATTCAGTATATATAGCAAATAAATGAAAAAAAATAGGCAAATCTTTAGAATGCTAGAAATGAAAACAATCAGAAGTTGAGAAGGAGAATTTGGAAATAGATATATGGAAGGAAATCTTAAAAAAAATATAATTCTTTATGAAATATTGGGAAGCAAAGAGATGATCATAATAGCCACTCAACAATAAATTTGCTTTCAGGTTAAATAACATGATGTATTTGAAGAAGTCATCCCGCAGAAATGCAGACAGCTTCTCTGGAGGAACTAACCAGCCTTTTCTGGCTTCACTGTGTTGCCATCAACCATATGCGCAACACAGTGGGGAGCTATGCTGGGAAGAATCAATTCTACAACATGAATGTGTGATTCTTGACTTGCTTTGGCTTCAAGAGTTCTGTTCTTACAAATAATAGTATAAAATATATTAGAAAAAAAAGAGACTATAAATGAAAACATATAAGAAAATTAGAGAAAAATAAGATAGAGCTCTCAGAAAAAGACTACATACCTAGTTGAAAATATCTTCTTTCTAATAATGCTGGACTTGCGATTTGGAAAAACAAAAGCATTACATAAAATTCTAATGCTGTAATCCCCTCGAGTGTACTTTAAAAAATGGCAAGAAACTAAAAATAATTTGAATTTGTCCACTTCTGTTTAAATACTTTCTATATTATAAACCTAATGGCTGAATTACCGGAACTGATAGTTCCTCTTTTTAAGGAAAAAGCAGGCATTTAAAGACATCTGTGACAAAAGAATCTGAGAGTGGCATGGCAGATAATGTGGGCACAAATGTCTGCCAGAGAAGGAGTCTTCAACTGCTTTCTCTTCCTGGGAGTCACATTATACATCCATCACTCCTGCATAAATAATCCCTTGGTGGGGCGAGCCTCTCTGCAAGGTTTCCCAAGGAAATGTGGCGTCATTTTGGGGAGCTGCTTGAAGCCAGGTTGGAGATACAGCTAGGACGAGGTGGCAGCAGCCAAAACTTGCCAAAAATTGCAGCTTTTTCCTGAGACGAGGAAAAGGCAGCTCAGCAAGCAAGGCAGAAGGAACTGGGAGCCATTCAGCCAATCTACTCATGTAGCTTACTGAGATCATGCCTCGATCTTATAGGATTTGCATGTTTTGTAGATGCACAGATTAACTAGCTTACAAAAAGCAACTACTAAATTTCAGGAATTCATTATGAAACTAGCCTATGAAGAAAGTATATGAATATTAAAAAGCAAAACCAAACCGTAGAAACCACTTCTTAGAAGAACTTTCATTTGTGACTGGTGTAGCTGCGTGGTCTGTGCAAGTGAAGTAGAGCAAAGCAGAAAATCTGGGCTAGAAGTCATAAACCAGTGCCCAGCTTTGCACTTTTTTTTTTTCCCTGGGATAAACTGTCTTTGGTTAAAGAAAAGAATAAAGAAAGAAAAAAAAGAAAAAGTACTTAAAAAAGAAACTTCTCTACAGGCAGGCATCTGGAAATAAATGTGAAGAAAGACAGCCACTGCAGCATTTAAAGCACTTCTTTGATCTGTTATTATCTTACATCCTTTGTTTTACTTTTCTCGGTGCAGAATATTTCTGTCTTTTTCAGACAAAACTCATATTGAAAACAATGTAGAATGTGTCATGCTTTCACCACAAACTAATAATTGTGAAAGGGACACCATAAGGTATTTCAATTAGCAACATTTTGTACCTTATTATCTATTTCGAATCAATAAAGTCAAATACAGGCTTTGAGTCAAATTTTTCTTTTTTAGCTTGATTTTCTAAGAAAACTGGATTTGTGCAATCATACTGCCTGCCAAACCGTCCATGTAGTTGTCTATTTACTAAGGATATTGTAATTCTTGTTAAACCTAAAAATAAAAGTTGCATTGTTGCTAAATAAAAGGGGAAAAAAAATCTCTTTTAACCAATACTTTGAAGAAAAAGAAAAAAAAAGTGAGAAGAGAAATAGTTAAGTACTCTACATTTCAAGAATTAAATATCATTACTGATTTCCAAGACAGTTACTGAAGAAGTCAACAGATGTGTTTTGTTTCAAGACTCTGCAGTGTCTACTGTTGCTCAGGACCACAAAATCCCAAATAACATTATCTATTTTTAGAGATGAAGCAAAGTTAAGGAATACTCATGCAAAAGTACCAGATTAAAAGTCATTGAAGAAAAATTGACCACATATCAATGTTAAAAATAAAATCTGGAAAATGGCAGTGATTCTGATGTCCACGTAAAGGTGAATCCACAGGAGAGTGTGTGAGTGAAAAGGCTTTGGAAAGCAAGATTTAGAATGCGCATTTTGAAAGAGTTGGATTTGTTTAGTCTAATAATAGATAGATAATAGATAATAATAAATGAGAGTTAAACACTGGAACCAGGCTATCCCAGGTTGGTGGAGAATCTCCTGATGGGCAGTTACGAACAGATTAGACAAAGAGTTTCTGCCATCACCATGCTGTTGCATCTCTCCTTTCCTAATTCTGTTTACTCTGTTGAACACAGCAAATAAACTGGAATTTAAAGATGAAATTTTAAAATCAAATTCTGGAATGTGGGATGAAGGTGGGTAGTCTGAACACATAATCATCAGAAAATACAGGTGTCACTTTTGGGTCTGTAGATTTATCCTTGTATTTTGTATGCCTTTATATATTTTGATATTCGTTGATTTCATTTTTAAGTTCTTGGTCATGTAATTTTTACTTACAGATTGTAAACAAGGACCAAACATTTGACCTGGTCGTGCAAGCACTACCAACCAGATGAGAAGCTGGTTTCTTCGTTGTCAGTACACTAATTCCTTGGCTTCTAATTCTGCTAGCACATGCTCTGCAGGTATGTTTGGCTTTGTTGATATTATGGGGAAATTTGCTGCATTCAGAACACATGTAGTTTCTATTAAGTCTCATATAGATAACTGGAGTTGATTATTTGACAGAGAATCTGAAAAAAGCCAGTGATTCCTAAATAAAAGCAGAACTTTCATGATCAAGTTTGCTTTCTATGGTTAGGAGTAACAACCTATTTTTACTGTGATAAGGAAATTCTGTTAGCAATAAGAAACCTAAGTGTATTATCTGTACTGTGTTAATAGAAGCCTTAAGCCTTTTAAGTGAAATTGGCTAGTGATATTAAAAGTGTCATTTATATTTGTACTTCATATCTCAGGATACTTTATTTTCCTACACTCAAAACCAATATTAAAAATTACGTATGGTTCACGTTAGTAGCATCCGTGGTCTTGATTTTAATGAAAATCATTCATATATACGCTTTTGTTGAACAATACAATATGTGACATAAAAGAACAAGTATATTGATGAAACAAAGATCTTTTGCCTGTATTGTTGGTTCTGAATACTAACATGTCTGTTCTTTCTATGAAATTAAGCTGGAAGAAAATGAGAAAAACATTTAATTACTGTGATCAATAGTAAAAATGTATATCTGTTAAATTAGTGACTTATGTTTACTTTTCAGTGCTTGTTCTTATATTTGGTCTGACAGAAAAGCTTGTGAGTATTTGCAAATCGGCATTTTATTGCACCTTCTTCTTCCAGATGATAAACAGAAATGTTTCAATTATTAGAAGCAGTTGTATTAGAAATGTGAATAGTATGCAGAGAATCAAGTGCTTTTCAACTTCCCAAAGAGCATCTCTTTGCTCTTTTAGGTGTTATCTTGGTCCTGTTATCTTGGTGTGTAAGAACTCAGTGCTTGCAGTATAGCTTTCCTGATCAGTACTGCAAACGATCAGGACTTTATTTATTAATTTAGAGACATTTAGTATGTTATTTGAGAATTTACTTAGAAGCCACTGAAGTCGTAAAATTTTTATGGTACAAAACTATCTGGAGAAAGATTATAATTCAATTTGATATGTTTAATTTGGGGACTCATATTTGAAAAGAGTAACTGAATGCACTATATAACTTTGTTTGCTACAAATTATACTGTATGTTAAAATTTCTACAGGATCATGGAGCAAGAATAGGAATCACGTACTGCTACACTTTTTTTTTTTCAGAAGTTACAGTGTCATTTGATACTTTTGAAAATATTACTTACAGATTAAATCAAGGACATTCAGAAACAGTAAAATAATTATGGGGCTGTTAGGAAGAAAAGTAATATATGCTGTCTGGATAACTGATTTTGTGGGGTAAACAACAATATGCAAGCAAACCGGAAAAAAATGTAATAACATATTAGGTTGGTAGGAATATCTATAATTGGGATAGAATTTGGAAAACATAATGTGTAGTTTTTCTGAGTTATACTATTTTAACAGATTTAATAATGTTTTAAAGTGGTAGTAATTCCATTATTTAAGAATAGCACAAATTGTACAGGAGAGAGCTGTAGAAAATGTGGTTTAGAAAAATAATCCTATGATTGGTTAGGGGTCAGAAAGTATAAGCATTAGCATCTCAGATTTTGGAAGTTTTTAAGCCCATTTTGAGAAATAAGTAAGAATGTCAAAATTCAGAAGATATTCTCTCTGGAATTTTAGAGAAGGTATTTATGTGTGGTTTGGGGGTTTCCATGCAGTGATATACAGCAATGGTATAAATAGTAGCTTATATAACATGTAGTTTGTGCATGTGTTTGGCCCCACATTTGTGTAACCCAGCTTTCCATCTAGCTTGGCCAAAGCTCAAAGAGTTATTTTAATTGCCCAATTTTAATGAAGGGTGTGAATAACTCATCTGGGATGCTTTTGGCTTCCTCTTCAAATGTTTGTGTGGATGGATTCCATGGCTGGAGTACACATGCCCTGGGAGTGCAAAGACAGATTAGCTGGACAGGCAGTATCCTTTAGATGGTATCAGCAGATGACCACTTGAAGTACCCTCCTTTCCTCTGCCCTCAGAGCATTAGTAAGTGAACACAAACATTCTTGATTCCAATCTTTCCATCATGTCACGAAGATGGAAATAACCCAATAGGTGTACTCTGTGAGTTATTTAGCTTTATATATCATAGTATAATTAATTTAACGTAGTCACTTTTGTCTCCTTATGACCATTAGCAAAACATGGTCTGGTTTAGCATACTAGACACATCCCTTTATACAGGCACTTTTAAGTTACTGAGATTTAAGATTTTCCCAGGTTTGAGTCTTCAAAACTTATTTGTGTCAATACTCTTCTTGGAGACAGATGTATCCCATAGTTACACTTCCTTTTTCCAAGAGGAAACACACAGTGGGGAAAACAGGGAGAAGACCTACTTGAACAGAAATCACTGTATTTCTAAATTCCACCAGGAAAACTATAGTTACTCTTTAAGACAATGTACTCAGTGTCCTAAAAGCTGCAGTGTTGCGTTTTTGGGCCACATCCGTTATGATGGTGTACTTGTATGGACAGGAAAGGCTGACAGAGGCAAAAGGAGCCTAATTCCAAGCACAGGTTGCTGTGCCTGCATGTAGCAAGGGATAAAAGATTCATCAGGAGCATGGTGAGAATTGGATTCATATATTTTAAAGCACAGAAAAGGCCTATTTTATTTCTTGGGTAGTGCATGCAGCAGCATAGAATGTTGACCGTGGTAGCAACTAGCTGAGCGCTGACCTTTATGTTGAACACCCTACGTATTTAGAGGCTTGCAGCGAGTATCGTGGCGATTCCAGTACCTTGTTGTACATGGGACTAAGCAAAGTGTTGCTTTCCTGGCTTCTCTGTTACTCTCTAACAATCCAGAAAGAGATCTCTTTTTACAGCTGACTGCAGAAGCAAAGGTACCCTTACCACTTTGTAACAAAACCTTCTACATCTCCTCCCTTCTTTACAGGAAAGGGTGAGGTTGCCAGCAGTTCATTCTGAACTACCTGCCTCAGCACTTTTATTTGCTATTTCAAGTTCACACTCCTAACCAGACACTCATCAGTGATTTTGAACTGTCTGCCTGCAACATGTCTATTTTTATGTAGGGGTGCATGCAGCAGAGAAAAGATGGTATGTTCCCAACGGGAATGCTCCGCTACCTATATGTAGTGTTACCCTTCAGTCTGTCTCTGGAACCAAGGAGGATTTTTCATTGATATTTGTGGTGCCCCCTGCCCCGCAAAATGTGGTCATCACAACAGCCTGTCTCAGAAGATAAAGAGCTCAGTGCAACAGATAATCCATTCACTTCACAGTTCTAAAACTGTAAGATCAGTAGTTCTTAGAGTTAATAAACAGCAACACTGATTTGAAACACTCGGTTAATGGCATCGCTGTTACACACCAGACTATCAAGAGCTTTTTACTTCCCACAAGAGAGATCCTAGACAGTAGCAGGTCACATTAATCAACTTCTAAGCTGCCCATTAAAATCAGTGAAACATCTTTCAGCATTTGCAGTCTCTCACACCATACTTTGTCTACGTTCTGCACAAAGTTGACTGAAACAGCAGCCCTGTAACTACACAGTATCTGCCATGTCAGGTGGCTACGGTACACAATGAATCCTCTCCTCATTAAAACTAGGTAAACCCATCACAGATACACTGTGTGCCTTCTCCACTTGATTTGCCACATGTCTGGGTGACAGGTATGTCTACTGAGAGATAGGGATTTGCTCAAATTCAAGGTCTTTGTGATCCTCAGGGGATACCTGGTATCCATATAAATATATCTGAATCAGGACCTTTTGAACAAAATGTATTTGTTTTCCGGAATTTAAGAACAAGAAGTAATAGCCAATACAATAATTATGTATTCTTTTGCCATAGGCCAGTGAGAGGCGAGTTCCTCTTCAGAAACTTTTGGGAGCCTTATGGCTCTGGAGTTAAGTTGGTCAGAACCAAACAATCTTCAGGGCAGGTAACACTGGAGTTTCTGACTTTCAGGTATCAAACCGGATAATCTTAGCAGGGAGCTAAGAGCTGTGACTGATCTGCCAAATCTTTCTTTTTCAAATGCAGAGTCTGATATGTACACTGATATGTACACTCCTTCTCAGCTATGAACAGATGTCCTATTTTAATAAGAAGGATGCTGTGAGTTCCTGAAAATTGTTTTGCTTACTTATTGAATAATATCTTTTTTTCCCCTATTCCTTTTTCTGGTATCTTTGAATCCTGTGGAACTTTCAATGCAGTCTTCTTATGGTCTTAGCCAAACATATTCTCTCAGATTAATCATCAGGTCCTGCAGCCATACTCAGCATCATCACAGCTGATCAACTGGCCACTGACTAGGTGACATCTGCTGACAGAAGCTATTTTGCAAAGGCACAGGTCATTCTGCATCAGAGTCACTTTAACTAGAGTGACTTGCCAACCTAAATGTAAGGGCTTTCTAAAGTGTGACTATCCCAGCATCATCAGTTTCTCTTATACCCCTCTATTTCAGTAGAACTGGATGATTTATTGGCTTTGAAACAGATAGGATCTTACGGAATTTTTCTAGAAGTTAATCTAAGAGTTTATTTTTCTGCAGTAGCTGCCTATCTTCTACTGCAGTGGGATACAATATACCATTCACCTGAGAGGAAGAAGATTTCTGAAGGGGCTTTAGTTGTATTTTTACCCAAGGACAGAAAATTGTCCCATCTGTCCATTTTCTTAAAACTTTTTTGCCCCCAAAATCTAGGCTTTCCAATCTACTTGAGAGATATCCCTATACCTTGTAAGACACAAAGCAAGGACTCAAGGGAAAGTGGAGTATGAAACTGCATGAAATTCCTAATAAAGTAACAGGAAATTTGCACAAGTTTCTAGTGTTTTAATTACTGTGGTAATTGTACCCACTTAAGGTGCACTGCCAAACTTCAGGAACAAAGCCCTCTGCCTTGAGGACTACTTTATCTTCATTTTTTACTTCATTTTTCAGCTAACATTTACATTCATTCCTTGAGCTTTGCTTCTTAGCATGTAATTTTTCTTAGAAGGGGACCAATTTCTGTGGATTGGCAATTTTTCTTCTCTTCATTTCCACTCCCTACTATTCTTTTAGATTCTGCTTGCAGAAAGACCAGCAGGTTTTTAAGAGCACAATATGCATGACTGCATCTTTTCCTCTAATGCATCTTCCTTAACAGTGGGAACCAGTGGCTCTCTCAGAATGTGCTCATTGGAGCTTCCAGTTCCCTAGGATCTTGGAAGGACTTCTGGGCAATAGCAGCTTCAGCATCTGCCACAGTTAGCAGGCAAACCAGTCTTTGATTGACAGCACTAAGAAGAACTAGATTCCCAGGACAGAGGCTCTACTTCAGAGATTTTAATTGCAGCACCCTTCTAACGCTTCCTCAGAGTCACAAAATAATGCTTTAAAATGACACATGGAAAGCATGGACATTGATTAACTTCATCTTCTTGATCGGTATAGAAATCACATGAAGCTGCTTGTAGGTAGGTTAAAAGCCAATAATATAATGAATTATATTGTTTTACATATCCAAAAACACCACCTCAGGCTCAGGAAAAACCCTGAGCTAAAAAAATACAAGCATGCTGGAAGACTACACAGGGACAAGATCATATTTGCTTGTTGTTGTCTTGTTCTTTTCTAAGGGAGCACTTGGATAAGACCCTGCGTGTACCTGCTGTGGAAACAGGATTATGGGCCAGGTGCACCACGTGCCTCTCCCACGTTCCTTAATGGGGTTTACTTATGGATCTTGGTCTCACTGTAGTCTTTGCAATAATGAAAGGAATGCTTTCAGGCTCTTCCCCTCTCCAAAATCAACCAGCTAGAGCCTACCTTAAGCCTTCTCCCTGTTACTGCACTGTCAGCTTTGATAAATAAGTGGTCTGTAATATTTGAAGATTTTATAACATGACTTAACTAAATGTGTCTGCCTCATTTCTGTTTCCTCACTTCATCATACCCTTATCAAAACCAAAATTTCTGCCTCTTTATCTCTTCAGAAACTGTTTGCTATTGTTGTAATTTTGAGCAGTGACTTTTCTTTTTTCTCCTGCTTGCCTTCAGATGTCGTCTACTACTGAAAGGAAATCTTTGAGCCCATCACAGAAAAATAACAAGCAAAGTAATAGAAAACCCACGAGATGGGGGTGTTTCCATCACAGACATTTGACAGGAAGCATTTCATTCTGATCCCTATTGAGTATTAACAATATGAATAGAATGAAAGTAATATTCATTTTGATCCTTACTAAATAACCCTGCTTAATTGGTGTTTGAATCAGATCATCTTCATAGATCCCTTCCAACCTCAGCTATTCTGTGATTCTGTGAATCCTCAAAATAAAACAGGTTCAGAAAGCCAGGATCAAAATCTTCAGAAGTTCTCAGAAACTCTCATCCTTTCAACTTGGGGAGCTGCCCAGAACCTAGGTTTGGTCTCCTGAAAAACTCAGTGACAGCAGAGAAAAGGAAATTCAGTGGGAAGTCTGTATACTTAGTGGAGATTAAGAGGGGTAGGCAGGCAGGAAGGGATGGAGGAATAGGGCCTTTCATAGCATCCTCTCACCCTCTGCCTCCTGGTGCTGATTGGTCTGCACCTGAATAGCCAGTGTTTAAAAAAAAAAAAAAAAAGCTTCTCCTTTTTGGCTTTACTTTAGCACCTCCGGTGTTAAGCAAATTATGGCAAACCTATGTGCCAGGACCCTGTCTCTTTAACTTTATATGTACACCAGCAGGCACAGTAGGAACTCATTCTGTTTTGAACATGCTATAATATAAATGGCTGATAGAAAGGGAAGGAATGCATGTTTTCTGTTACTTGTGTGGCCTCCTGGAATGATTAATATAAGTTTAATGAGTTTTATATATACACTTTATTTAAATCAAATGTTTCTTTTTAACAAGACCACTTAAAATTAAATATAGAGTTGAGCAGGCTGTATTAAAGTTAAAATTACCACAGTCTTTTAAAATAATAGAAATTAAAAATACTCGGCAAAAAGACATTTTTGATGCCAAAGTCTTAAAGACAGTTGAACAAGGGAGCAAACGGGAGTCAGTGGTAGAGCACATGGAACTATAAGGAACTAAGAAATGCTGGAGCTGCTTTTGATAGCTCTTTTTAAGTGTATTCATCTACTTTATATTAATGACTAGTATGTTCAAAATTGAAAAGTCCACTGGGAGATGAAAAAAGGCAATTTCATTTTCTCACTGAGACCATGAATGAAAATTGTAAGAGGATGCGATGTACTGGTTCTAAGATCTTGAAGGTCGTGGTGACCAGAAACATTCTCTTAACTTTGCTAGCTAACAGTGATTAGTCCTTGTAGAATAAATCACTTTTTGGTGCAATATGTTCCGATAAATGTACTTTTTTTCCTTGCATCTTAAGTACATTTGCAATTATTTAATTTAACTGATAAAAATGAATTGCTCTTTTGCTACATTTTAATTAAATTACATTTTCCATCTATGCAGAGTTTACAAATTATAATTGAAAGATTGAATCATGTAGTAAAGAAAAGCAATTAAACTTTCTGTCATATAATGTAGAAATTAAGAATCATAGGTCAACTGTATAGAGTTGATAAAGTAAAAATCATATAAGTATTGAAGAATGATCTCGAGACCAAAAAGAATCATGTTTTCTGGAGAGGCTATAGTTAAATATGGGCTTTTAAAATGAAAATAAGAAATAAAAATGTAAAATGATATCAAAGTAGATTTTTGTCCTGAGTTCCACATGGATGCAATGTGGGCACTGCAAGCCCTTGAGAAAGCCCTAGTTGGTGATGAGCTGGCCAGGAGGGGCCTGCGCGGGCCCTCGTTGCTCTTGGACAAAACTCAAGCATCCGTCACTGTGCGGTGGCTGCCTCCATTGTCACTGGGTTTACAGCCCCGAAACGTCAGGGTGTGCTCAGCAGAAGAAACCTCCACCAGCAACCTACCCCGAACAAGTCTAGGGAAGGTGGCAGCCGAGTTACTCACAACTCGGTATAAGGTGGAGTGAGATGGCCTGGGGTTACATGACCCTGCCTGTCAAGTGTGTTGCAATTGCTTGACAATTGCTCTCCACTTGGAAAATGTTTGTTACTGTCTGTGTTCATCCACTGATAGAGTTAAATTGCGTTGTTCATGCTGGATATTCCTAACTCCAGAGACTCTGCTAATGTGTGAAAACCTAGATAAGTTCACACTAGAAATCTGAAACTTAAAAGTTGGAAACTTGAAAGTCTCTGCTTTCTTAGATCTCTTCCTTATGGCTAGTGTATGTCTGTCTTTAACTCAAGAATCAGACTATGTCCCGCATCTACAGTGATCTTTGAAATGCCTTTTTTTTTTTTTTTTTGAATGGTGTCTTTGTTAGAGCTGGAGAAGTTTCAGTGAAAGAATATCTCAGTTTTGTGCTTCATGAATGCCATTGTATAAATTGTCTTCTTGTATATGTTGCAGTGTTAAGGCTGTTAAACAAATTAAAGACCAGCTACACCCCTATATCTCAGGATCTAAGGCTAATGCAGGAGATCAGCCTTTATTTGATTTTTTTTATATACTGTAAGGACTTATATTTCTTGCTGTGTGACAGAACTTCCTTTTGAGCTGCTGTCTAAAGTTACTGTTTCTTCTCTTCAGCAAAAGTTTTAGTGATAATATAAACATCAGTTATTTGAGTTCAAGAACTGAAATTATTTTTTTACTAAGTATTATTTTTCTTGCAGACATGCAGTCTCTCCCCCAGAATAATCTTTTTATATTTTCCTTACACCTTATTTATCTGCCTGACTACAAAAAAACTTCTGCTCAATGTGTGAAAGACTAGAGAGGAACAAAAAAAGATCATAGAATCATAGAATGCCTAAGGTTGGAAGGGACCTCTAGAGGTCATCTAGTCCAACCCCCCCTGCTCCAGCAGGGNCATCCGAGTGGGTCTTGAAGATCTCCAGAGAAGGAGACTCCACAACCTCTCTGGGCAGCCTGTGCCAGGGCTCTGTCACCCTCACTGTCAAAAACATTTTTTCTTAAGTTCCTGTGGAACTTTTGGTGTTTAAGTTTGTGGCCATTTCCTCTTACTCTGTCAGTGGCCACTACTGAAAAGAGGCCGGTCCCATCCTCCTCACTGCCTCCCTTGAGGCACTTATAGACACAGATCAGGTCTTCTCTTCTCCAGGCTGAACAGGCCCAGCTCCCTCAGCCTCTCCTCATAGGGCAGATGTTCCAGGCCCCTGATCATCCTCGTGGCCCTGCACTGGACTCTCTCCAGCAGCTCCACATCCCTCTTGTACTGTGGGGCCCAGAACTGGACACAGTACTCCAGATGTGGCCTCACCAGGGTGAGTAGAGGGGCAGGATCACCTCCCTCGACCTGCTGGAGACGCTCCTCTTAATGCATCCCAGGATCCCATTGGCCTTCTTGGCCACGAGGGCACCCTGCTGCCTCATGGTCAACCTGTTGTCCACCATGATGCCCAGGTCTCTCTCAGCAGAGCTGCTCTCCAGTAGATCGGTTCCCAGCCTGTACTGATGTCTAGGGTTGTTTCTGCCCAGGGGCAGGACCGTGCACTTGGCCTCGTTGAAGAAAAAGATGGTAGAGAAAATTGTTTTTTATTGTTGGTATTGACTGACAAAATAAAAAGGAAGGGGGCAGCATGCAGTGTTTAGCACCTGAAGGCACTCAAATGGTTAGGGAAGTATATGTCTATCAAAAAAAGGAAAGTGAGAGTCCATCAGGACTCAGTACATGGGCACTTGTGACCTCGGGGGAATAAGGAGGTAGAATCCTTGTGACATGATCTGTAAGAGGATGGATGGCTTTGATTCCTTCATTTACACAGCATTATAAATGAGCTATACTATTGCTTTATTTTTAATTTTGTGAAGACTTTAGTCATCAAACTCAACAACTTTTGTTAGACTTTAATTCCCTTCCTGTCTCTTGCTCTGTTTTCATGTGCTTCTTGCATATGTGCAGCAGCCTCTAGAACGATGAATCTCGTATGTGAGAAACGGACTGTTTTACTACTTCCTGTGTATTTGTTGTCATATGATACAACCTGTCATTATTTTAATTCTTGCTTTCAAGTGAAATGTGATCTAGTATACAACTTTCTATCTATAGAATTCAACGCCCTCTTTTAAGTCTTGAAGGAAATTTGCTAGTTTTTAGAGAGCTTGAGTAGAAGTGGACTGAGTTGAGATTAAACGACATTTATACCTCTCACTGTTAGGCTGCTTCACAGACGCCACTATAGTGACATAGCCCTTCTAGCCTTGGTGACTACCTTTTAGCCACAACTCTGTATGGAATCTGTGCAGTTTATTTAAGCACATTCAGAAAATTATGCTAAATTATTTCTTTTAATTTGTTTACAGGTCTACTTTACCTATAGCACTGAGCTATAATACCACATAATACCACGTTTAATGTCTTGTGTCAAGCTTGAACCTTTCGAACCATGTGTCAAAGGTAAGTTAGTTTTTAATATCATTCTTACTTGTGTACTTCCACTTAAAAAAAGTAATTTTTATCATGTAGCTGAAGGCTCAGTGCTGAGGGCAGAGCACATCTCTGAGCAAAGGGTGCTGTGGAGCAGCCTAGGTTCCTGCATTACTGCAGGAGCTCGGGAAGAGCCTTTCTCCCAGCGCTCTGCAATCCACTGAGGAAGTGTGCGGCCTGCATCAGCTTTTAAAATAGTGCAACCTGATCCTTGCTTTGCAGCTCGAGGGATGGGGGTGGGGAGCCAAGGTGAAAGAATAGCAGCCCAGATCCTCCTTCTCATTTTGGGTCTGGTTCACTCTGCTGAGTGAGGGGAGCATTAATTGTGCGTGACCATAATGAGAAGGGACCCTTTGCTCTCACCCTTTACAGTTCTCGTGTCATGCGAACACAAGGCCAGGTTTAATCTAGTCTGTATTAAGAGCAGCTAAATACACTTACAGTGTTGTAATGAGCTTCCCCCTCGTTTTCATTTTCCCTCGCTGGTATGTAAATCATTGCTCTAATGCTTGCTTGCGAGGGATAAAAATCTGTAGGAGTTACAGCACTGAAGTGATTGCACTGATGTGTAGCTCCTTCTACTTAGTCTGCACTCTTTATCCCACTGCTTAGCATTATAAAACTAAAACAAGAAAAAGTCCAAATCGAAAGAGACTATCTATTACTTCTCCAACCTACAAATAGAAGTATAAAAGTCAAAATTTTAATAATTTGGGTTATTTTACTGGAATTAGACTTGTGGCTAAAGACTGAAAAATTATTGAGATATAATAGCTTGTAGATTTAATGTGGAAAGACTACTAAAATTAATATTTAGTCAGTGGTTGTGACAGCTTATCAGTACCCTGTCATACAGTGGAATCTGTGAAATTTGTTATTTTATTAGAAAAGATATTCATGCATATATCACATTCAGCCAGAAACAAGCACATTAAGAGTCCTGAAAAAGCTCAGTGCTTTCAATATTCTGTTTTGCCAGCCAGTGTTGCCTAGTTTTCAGCACATTTATTCATTCTTTGTGCACTCTCAAATGCATATTTCTTGTCTTACGAACTGTTACTGATTTCTTAATTTGCATTTACCTTTTATAAAAGAAATATCTGTATCTGTAATCTATGATAAGTGTGTATTTTTAGTCTGCCCTAGGTGCATGTGTTACATTTTAAAGTAATACCCTTTTAAGATACTATCATATAGTATTAAAAATGTTAACTGTGCAAATGGAATAGAATATATTCATGAAAACTAAATTAGAGTACTTTAAAATATTCTGAAGAGTATATTACTTTTTCTGAAGCATAAATGCCAGATTTGAAAACTATTCCATTAGATACCTATCAATATAACTAGAGGACACAACTCAGAATACAGAACTAGGTGCAAAAGAAGCAACTGGGGAAAATCGTACTTTTCATTTCTAGATGCTAGAAACTAAAGTTGTGTGCAGTTTTCTCACAGATGTTCTCAGTCTTTACTTAAAAGTCTCATGTCATGACTTTCTAGCCACTGGAAGGAGACTTTTCTTCTGTCTCCCACTTCCGAAACACCAGTTACTATAAAAGGGTAGTTGGATCGGTGTTACTTTCTTTCTCTGCCTCAGGCTCCATTTTCAAAAACTTTTTCTCCTCCTGTATCTTATCTATCTTGAAAAATTACTGTATTTTTCTGCTGTTAATGTTTCTGTCAAATGGCCACAACAGTATGAAATGAACATTTTTGATATGTAAAGAGCTAGGTAGAGGCTTCTGAACAGCAATAACTGGACTTTCAGTCTTGGTAGTTCTGCGGGGCTGCTACTCGTTAGAAGGCTACTGTGCAACAGCCGAAATGCTGCCCCCGCCTGCGTGCAGAGCCGGGGGACTGCGCTGCATGTGCAAGGGAAACGTCCCCATTCCATTATTGCTACTAACACCCTCTGCAAACAAAAAGAGAGACGTGATTTAAGGTTTAAATAAAAGTTGTAGAAATCCATAGTATAGGCCTTTACTGTCAGTAGAGAGAACCCCTCGTTATCCTTAGGGGTCAGGAGATTGCATTTTCCAACAGATTTCAAAACAGAATAAACAAAAACGTGAGGATGAAGTATAAAATCATGTTTAAAAAAAAAAAGTATCAGACACAAAATGGTGCAGCTAGAATATAGCTAGAATAATATAACAGCAGAACAGCAGAAGTCATCATTTTTTTGAACTCTCAAAAGGGAAAAGAGCCTTCGAGTAATCATCTGCTAAATTCTCATTTACGTAATCCAGATAATCAGAAGAAAAGCACGTATAGATAAACTAATAAGAAGCAAAGTATATATTTATAAAACTAACAAAATACTGTCTTGACCTTTCATACATGATGAACCGTAGCACTACAGCAGGAGATTAAGTTGAAACTGTATCTTGTGCATGTGTAAATACAAGTTTCGACCTCCCAGTGAATTAATAGTTTCACTTTTCTTTGTTTGTAGTCGAGCGACCCAGCTCTCGTTTCCAGTGCTTTCTGACAGCTCAAACAAATGAGGCTATTAATGTGAGGAGATATAACTGAGTGTATGTATATATACCTCCCTCTCCTTGCATTAAGGGATTATCACATTAGTGCGTGTAAGACATATGTAGTTCAGAGATATTTTATTTGCTAAACACTAGCACCTCTCCACATCGGATTCTGAACTGACATTTGCTTTTCTTCTCTGGGAGCCTGGCAGATCTGCACAACTACTGACAGGAACCCAAAGGCCCGAACTTCAGAGCACACTGCATTTGAGGTGTACGGAGGTCTCGCTCGGAGACAGGAGCTGGCTCCGCTTCCCAGAGGTCCCTCTGCGAGCCACGTCCCCACTCCGGCCACTTTCCCGGTCTTAGTACATCCACCCACCTCTTGCCTTCAGAAATCCTGCCCCTTGGGGTTACTTTTATTTCGTGGCTACTCAGAGCAGCTCTGGCTGCACTAGGGCTCCAGGTGCCGCGGGGCAGGGAGTCTTCCAGGCGCTCCCAGCCTTTGGCCAACCTATTCCCTGTGGATTTTAGCAGGCTGAAATTGACCTTGATCCCTCCGGGGACTGGCAAAACCGGAGCACAGGGCAAGCCCTGCCTGGCTTCGTCCTGACCCCGTGTCCGGACCTGTGATCCCAGTAGAAGCAGCTGCGTGAGCTCCTCGCCCCCCGACACTCCCGGGAATCCTCAAGTAACCTGGCGAGGCGGCTGCCTTCATCTCGCAGCTGTTTGTAAAAGCCCGAACTGACGGGGTGCTTCAGAAATGCGCATTTCTTCCCCCGCGAAGGTGCGCTACGACGGCACCCCAGTCGCTGGCTCCATTAATTATGGATAACGGAGAATGCATAGGGAACTACGAAGTTTTGGAGGCGAGCATACTGTCGTCGCACGCTGTGCAGGTTGGAAAGGCAGAGAAATTTGCCTTTTAAAGGTGGAACAGAGCATTTAACAGGAGGAGACCTATGATGTGCAACTATTAAGAATTTAGCGAAAGGGAGAAACGCTCGTGCAGAGGAAATAGGGCAAAGAGAGAGGCGAAGCGGGGACGCGAGCAGGACAAAGGAGACACTATTGACTCGCTGCAGACTGCCGACTTAGCAGCTCCGCTTTGCTTCCTTTTAACTTTTGTAACAGTAGGAGCTCAAAGCTGCTCGGGCGCCCTTTCTGCACAAATAGCAACACCCAGACTTCAAAAAAAGCCCTACGCTTTGAAGAAACCCCAGCCATTAACACATTAGAAACTGTGTGTACTGCTAAACAGTGCTGCGTGATACTTGCACGTTTGCCACGAGCAAAACCCTGTGATTTAGTAGCAATTTTACATTACTGCGTTCTGGCAAGCATTTTTATCCCTAGCAAGTATCAGTTTGTAAAACACTTTTTGTTGCTTTCAGTGCGATACGCATTTATTGACTTTGTAGTGGGTAAGTACGACTTCAATATTATGACAAACCAAGTGAAGAGAAACCTCTTTTTTTCTTTTTCTTTCTTTTTTCTCTCTTTCTTTTTTTCTCTTCCTCCCTCTCCGGTAACGAACTGCGTTAAGCTCCCGAGCTCGCAACGGCGCAGTCGGGGCGCGGGAACCCGCAGACGCGGGGGGAGCGTAGGTGCCGCTCGGCTCCGCGCCGCGGTGTCCGCGCCGTTGGGCGGGGCTGCCGCGCGGC